>JADBJO010011064.1:57500-67495 GCA_016801955.1 Conus betulinus
TTTAGCCATCCCTCTAGGCACATTGAGCTTTCAGCTTTTCTCAAAAGTGGAAAGGGCCTGGAGGCATCTTGTGCTGGCAGCCTTTGAAGGACTAACTTGTTCTGATTTACTGGTGGAAAGCAAAAATGTTTTGGCAGTGATCAAGCAAAACCCTTTTTTTTGTGTGTGTGTGTATTAACTCTTATTTTCATAGAAGCTGATGGATACTGATTTAATCTTGTGCTTTGGCATTTCAGTTGCTTCTCTCAGCTATGTGTCATGACCTGTTACTGTTTCTCTGTCTCTTTCCTCCAGGTTCTTTAGCAGTCCCTCCCTTCTTCTTCCTCAGATGCATGTACCAAGGCAGTTTATTTCCCGGGCAAATTCAAGGTCACCATGTTCCATCTCCGGGGAAAACGTTTAAACCGTGACACTAGTGTGGAACTTTTTCATTATTGTCTTTAAGTCATCCCTAATTAGGCACATAAGAGCTTACGTTCAATCTCTGCTCAAAAGTGGAAAGTTCAGTTTAATATGCATGCAAGGCATCTTGTGCTGGCATTTATGTGCAGGCCTTTGAAGGACTAATTTTTGTATGCATGTATATACTAAATATAAAGTAAAGAGTGAAAGAAACAAATTTTCTTCCAAACATGCTGTCTGTAGTAGGTTTTTAAATCAAACCTCAGCCTCTGAACAAAAGCCTCATATCTTACCCACTGTGCACAGTTGACGGGTGAGGCCTGTTCATTGGTAATCGGGCCAGCACACATTGCACATTTGGGTTGCCTTCTCTGGAGATACTATGTCCTGAGCCTAGGTGACCTGTCCGTTTTGCAAATAATACCAGGTGCATTACATTTTATGGTCCTCCCCCCTCTCTTCTCTCTCACTCCCACTGTCACATTCACTAAATCTCTGGCTGAGTCTCTATTTGCACTACCAAAAGGAGGAAAGATTGAAATTCCCATTTCTCCTCTCCCTCCCTCTCTCCTTTCCTCAGACTTCACTATTACTCCCTCTTTTCTCAGGTCAGCTCTCAGAGTAATTTCTCTTGTCTGTCTAAAGTTTTCTCTGAATCTGAATCTGAATTCTCAGTCTCTCTGCTTTTCTGTCTGTCTGTCTGTCTCCCTCCCCCCCTCCCTCTTTCTCTCCCTTCTCCCTCCCTCTTTCTCTCCCTTTCTCCCTCCCTCCTTCTGTCTGTCTGTCTCTCAGTGTACATGTGTGTGTGTGTGTGTGTGCCTGTGTGCGTGCGTGCGTGCGTGCATGCGTGCGTGTGTGTGCACGCGTACGTGCGTGTGTGTGTGTGCATGCACGTGCGTGTGTGCATGCATGTGTGCGCATGTTACAGTGCAGCTGGCAGTGACATCTGTCAGCCTGTGTGTTTTCTAAACTGACATGATTCTACTGCTTTTCATATCCCCATACTTGTTATAGCCTTTTGTGGCAATCAATAATTCTGTCAGGACTGCAGGAGCATTTTAGCAGGGTAACTAGATCTCTGCACAGGCACATTCACACTCACGGACACATGTAGACAGACACACAGATGTGTAGATGTACAGACGTTCATTTTTGCATGCATACAGGCACGCACGTACGCATGCATGCATGTACTCACACACATGCACATACACAAACACACACACACACACACACACACACACACACACACACACACACACACACACACATGCAGTGACACACGTACACATACACACACATACACACATGTGCACACACCACACATGCACACACACCACACACACGCATGCACGCGCGCGCACACACACACACACACACACACACACACACACACACACACACACACACACACACACACACACACACACACACACAGAGAGTTCAGAAAGATACCATAAGAGAGGGACACGCATGTGTACACTGAAGAGTTTACATTTAGTGGTATTTGACAGGTTCAAATGACAAAGTACTGACAAAAGATCTAGGCCACTGGTGCTGTGTACTGACATAGATCTTGTTGAAAGGATGTTGATAGAGGAAAAGTGTAATGTTGCATTTGAAGCACACACCTTATACTGACTCAGTGACTGCTGTGACCAGACTACCAGTTTCATTTTGATTTGCATTTGTTGACAAGACAGTTTAGATTCGGTCAGTTTTCTTCAGTCAGAGTGACAGTACAATACACCATGGACAGTGTGGGATAGGACAGGACAAAACAATTCAAAACAGTTCAGTTCTTTCCAGTGAAATCAAATTTTAACCTATAGCAAATTAGTGTATAGAGGTAACAGAGCAGGAGAAGAGAGGACAAGACAGCTCAGATGTGTTTGCTTCAGTCAGTTTAGAATTTGGATTGATTTCAGCTAAGGACAGCATAGTACATGACAGTACACAAACACTGTATAGTGGAATATAATAAGGCATAGTCAAGAGTGATAAAGTGTTGGAAAATTATGAAAACAACAGAAAAGAAAGGAAGGACAAGACACTGTACACATTCTCAAAGCACACATGATGAAAGTGCAGCACAGTGTATTCCCTGCTGTGTGGTACAGTGCAGTTTTTAACGTTTGTAATAAAGCAACTGTTTCTGAACAAAAAGTTAGAAGAGAAAAAAAAAAAAAAAAAAAAAAAAAAAAGTAAAAACATCAAAAATCACCTGATCATAATCTTTTTCTAATTGATTGAACAACATTGTGCAGATCAAAGCATGCCTTGGTTAATGCACAATCATAATTGTTTACTTTCCTGACCTGTCAAATACTGAAGTGGACCCTATATACTGATGTGGAGACTTTCCATTTTTTTTTTTCCTTTTTTTTAAAATGTTCTACATAATGCATGGCTATGAACTAAGAACATGATATGAAGGGGCACAAATACTAGCACCATAGTAGGCCTGCGCATGTGTTCAGATGGCAAAAGGTTCACTCAGCAGCTGCTTTTTCCAGGTAGCACCTGAAGTGACTTGGCAGCAGGGCAGTGTCTTCTCCAACAGGTTGCCCTATGACAGCTTGATATGGACTGCTGCCTGTGGGCTGTTTGTGCTGGGGCTGTGACGGACAAACAAACCTGGGTGTGGCTGTGTATTGGGGAGCTAGAAATTAATGTCATCAAAGAAATGCCACTCAGGGGGGCATGAAGATGAGAAATTCTCTCTTAACCTACCACTCCCCCCCCCCCACCCCCCCCTGTTCCTCTCCTTCTCCCGACCCTGAAAAAAAGAAAAAAAGGACTGTGTTTCAGTTTCAGTACTGGGCTGTTTGAAGATTCAACTTTGATGAAGTGAAAGCTTTCTGTTTGAAAAGAAACTTGATGTTCAGCCTTCAATTCACCTACTCTTTTTCAACCATACACTTGCAGTTTTGAGATAATGAATTCTACCTGCTGCAATAGTTTTCATTTAAGACATCTATGCGAGCTCATGTAGTTAACATCACGCACTGCCTAGCCATGTGGGAACTCAAGTAGTGTGGGGTAGTACTCGTGTTTGCATCAGGGTATACTTTCAGTGTACAGATGTATGGCAGCTGTAAAGTCAGTCTCCTTTTAATGATTGCGTGCTAAAGGTTGCAACAAAAAATAAAGAATGCTGTAAGTGTAGATGTTTCTGTGTGTTATATCTATGTTTTGTGAATAGTTTTGGTAAAATTTCAGCTGCTGTATGACTTTTCCATGCTGTTACAATGTTAGGCCATATTTAGTTGTTTACTACAGAAATTAAGGTTTTATTTTTTGTTGAAAGGAGAAACAGGAGTTCAGTATACTGTATATATGCCAAACATGATTATTATTCCCTTTATATATACTGCTCAAAACAATTTAAGAGCCACCTGCATTTTTCATATGGTTTAGATCATGCATCATAGTGTATAGAATTCAAAGCTTTTGTCCAATTTTTGCACTGAAGGTGTGACAACTGCTTCAATGCAAAACTGGTTTTGGCATGTGTTCAGTTGAATCTGAGTTCTAATGGGAGTCTACAAAAGAAAATACAAAATCATGAAAAACATGGTCGCGGTTTGTGAGCGCATAGCTGAGGCAGCAGAGTTGGGCTGACTGCAAACTGCATTGCACTGACAAGTTGTGGCTTTACTGAACACATGGCAACCAGTTTTGCTGACCAGTGGGTAAAAAAAAGCCGCTTTTGGGATTGTTTTTAACCATGCCACCAAGACGGAGATTAAATGACACTGACCAGGGAAGGGCTGTTGCTTGGCTTCAAGAAGGGTAGGCGTCAGAGAAGTTGGTCGTCGCCTTCAAGTGCATCATGCTGTGTCATCCAAACACTTCGTGACTGCTTCAACTGCCACCGGTAGTACTGCTGAATGAAGATGGTCTGGGCCGGCCTAGGTCCACCACCACAGCAGGACAGACTGCTGGTTCTGATGGCGCTGAGACAAAGAACTGCTACTGCAAACAACCTCAGGCGAACAACTGCATGCTGCAGCGAACGTCAACATTTCCGACCAAACTGTTCGGAACCACCTGAGAGAAGTTAACCTCGAGCAAGACGGCCAGCTGTTCAACCTGTGCTGACAGCAGCTCACCGTAGGGCGCGACTGACCTGATCCAAGCTCATGTGGCCTGGACGAGGCAGCATTGGGGCCGGGTGATGTTTTCTGACAAGTCGCGTTTTACTTGGCTCTTCCACGATGGTCACATACGTGTCTGGAGGCGGATGGGGGAACGCTACCAAGAATCCAACGTAATCGAACGGGACCGGTATGGCGGGGGGGTCTATCATGGTGTGGGGTGGCATAGGAAGGAACTTCAGAACCCCCCTGTACCGAGTTGAAGGCAACCTAACTGGTGTGGGGTACAGGGACAACTTTCTTCAGCCTCTGGTCCTGCCTGCCCTGCAAGCCTGGGCCTTGATGCCATCCTCCAGGACGACAACGCCCGTCCCCACCATGTGCCAGGGTGGTAAACGTCTTCTTGGAGGGGCAGCAGGTCAACTGCCTCGACTGGCCAGCGTCCTCGCCCGACCTTAAACCCGATCGAGCACGCCTGGGATGTCCTGGGGCACCTGCTTCATGCTTCATGAGAACCACCCTCCAGCAGTGAACCTGGGCCAGCTCTTCGACTTCTTGCAGCAGGAGTGGAACAACATCCCCCAGCTGACTCTCAGGAGGTTTGTGGACTCTAGTCTATGAGACAGAGATGTCTAGCTTGTATCTGCGCTAATGGCGGCCATACTGAGTATTGACATTGGTTGTCATTTGATTTGACTGTTCTGATTTCTTGAAATGAAGGTGTTCATCAATTAAGCCCATGAAGTTGTTTTTGAGCAGCTGTTATTCATTTATTTCTGATGTCATTGTATCGTTCCATAGATGAATTTTCAATTAAACTGTTTGAAGATGTTATTTTGTTTTCGGTTGAATTGTGTGTGAATGTTTTCAACTGGCTCTTAAATTGTTTTTTGAGCAGTATATATACTTATATATGCCAAAAACATAAATATTTCCCTTTACCTGAATGGCATCACACTCAAATAAAGTAGGTCAACTAAACTCAGCATCCTATTGTCATGAAATAAACAGACTTTGATGGGGTTGGGCTTCAGGCTTGCTAGACGGTTTGCTTACAACTGGTTCTCATACAGTTTGTTGGTGGCAGTCTTGGACCTACTGAGATATAAAATATAATGCAAAGGCAGTGCTGGTCACAATGGTGTTCACAGTTTCCATACTTTGCAGTAGTGTGACTGAGTGGCAAGCAAGAGTTAAGGTCATTAACATTTTTGTGTGTGGATGAAGCAGCTAGCCAGTAAAGACCCTCCCAACAATTTTTACCCCTCTCCTTCTGCTGCCTCTTTTGAGACTTTCATTTCCCAGGAAGGTTATTGTCTTTGTTGATAAAACTACATTTTCGTTTTTCACTATTTCAGTTTCATTACATCCTACCTTCAAAGACCAGTTTTTCTATTTCATGATTCAGCTGATAGTTTTCAAGTGGTTCCACAGTGTTGTGTTTTTTTAAAAATTGTATTTGCTTCAGGTATCTGAACTGAAACTGCAACCAGTTGTTTTACCACCTTTTCCCCTGTCTTTTGTGCAGATTTGGACTGATCGTACACAGATCCTAGCAAGATGAGTTTCTTGTTTGAATCAGCAAAGAAGTTCAAAAACCAGGACTACAATGCTCTGAAGAAGGACGCAAAGACCAAGGGAGCGCTGTTTATCGATTCAGAGTTCCCGCCAGATGATAAATCGCTTGCCTCGACTCCGGGAAAGTTTGGCAATGTTGTCTGGAAGCGTCCCAAGGTAGGTTTCTTGTTTCTTTTTTATGTTGGTGTTTAATGTTTTGGGATTTACATATTTATACTCCATGGCCTGTTTTGTTGAAAAGAAAGTGGTGGGTCTTGTAGTATGTATGTGTCTGTGGTGTGTGTGTAAGTAATTGACATTTGTCAATCCCTCCCACCACCCCCACCATCACACCCACACCACACACACACACACACACACACACACACACACACACACACACACACACACACACACACACACACACATTACTCATGCTGAGATAAGCACAAATTATCATGTGTGGCATTCAGTTCTTTGTTTGTGTGTTTTTTTTTTTTGTGCTGTAACTTCCTGGCAGCAAAATGACGGCAACATCTCAGTGTAGGAAAAATACAGGAAGTTCTTTCCTTCTTTCTGTGTACGCAGGCTGATACTCCTGTGGACTCTGCCTATATCGACAGGCACTGGAGTTTCGTGTGTATGACCGTTTCTTTATCCCGCCAATACAGAAAGCGAATGACAGTCCGTTTTCCATGGTGCAAATGGCATGTCACCAACTCAACATTGTTCTATCTGTCGACTGCTTACAAAATGTGCATCTCGTGTGAACGTTGGTTGCAGCCATGTTGCATACAGGAATGGTATACCCATTATGGACTGTCCTGATTTTTCACTTGCTCAGTCGCGCGTGGACTGTGGCACGTCCAGAATAAAACTCAAAAAAGTGATTTGTGCACCTTGAGCAAACATGATCTGAATGTTTTGGGGGTTGAGAGCTGTTTTCGTTTTGACCACTACAGAGCTAACAAGGAGGCAAACAAAGCATGATACAATGGTACATGATTGCCGAGCAAGCTGGGCAAAGCTTTTGGTAAGTGAATGAGGTATTGTGCTCTGGGCATCTATACAGTGCTAATGGTGCACATGATTTTGGTAAACCCACCACTCTCCTTTTGGATTATGGTCAGTTGCTTTGACACTCTCAACACTTATTAAAATGGAATGTATGTCGAATATTGGCATAAATATTGGCATAGGAATGTATGTCGGAATATTGGCAATAGGAATGTATGTCGGAATATTGGCATAGGAACGTATGTCGGAATATTGGCATAGGAATGTATGTCCAAATATTGGCAAAGGAATGTATATCCAAATATTGGCATAGGAATGTATGTCCGAATATTGGCAAAGGAATGTATGTCCAAATATTGGCATAGGAATATATGTCTGAATATTGGCATAGGAATGTATGTTGGAATATTGGCATAGGAATATATGTCTGAATATTGGCATAGGAATGTATGTTGGAATATTGGTTTTGATCTATTTTATATGTGGACAGTGCCTCAACTTTTTTGAACAGGTCAAGTTGACATGAAAATGAAAGGTGGACTGATCCCAAAACAAAGGCAGTAAATAATAATTTGGTGGTCACTTAGCTTTTTGGAAGAACTTTTGACAGAACGTTCATTTTTTTTGTTTTTGTTTTCAGTAAAAGCATGTTTTGTGCACTCCAACCTTGATAATAGCCTGGAGAATAGCTGGAAACTTCAGATCTTAATTCCCTGAAAGTGGTACGTCTGCTGGGGCAGCCAGGCATAGAATTTTCATTTTCATGGGAGCTGTCTGGTTCATATCAGGGAAGCAACTTGTAGGCTCCTTGTCCAAAGATCATTTGGATCCTGTACTTTTTTTCTTCTCTTCTGTAATATGTAAAAACTGTCTGTTCTTCTGATTACCTGAGTTAAGATTTCTTTCTCTTTTTTATGAATGTGATAAGCTGTATTACCTGCTGTACTTTATCTACCTGCGAACAAGTTTGGTCACATCCAGGGGGCAGATTTGAAAAGTTATTATTATATGATGTATATCTAGTTTGATAAATGAGTGGAGAGAGGTTGAGTTCCAATGGAGAAAGAATAGCAGAGAGAGAGAGAGAGAGAGAGAGAGTGTATGCTTATGTGTTGGAGAGAGAGAGAGATTCAAGATTAAGATTCAGATGTTTTTATTCATAGGCCTTGGCCCCTAAGTAGGGGGATATACATGAAACATAATAAAAGCCACATCACCAGATTCAAGATAATAATCACATTGCATGAACGCTTTGCCTTATGAAAGCTTTGTATATTACTATAAATAAACTGCAAACCGTTTTACAATGTTTTCCATGCAATGACATTAACAAGACAAGCCTGAATAGGTAAAGACTTGTGGGTGGAATGAAGTTTTCTCTTATCTTGTAATTCTCAATATTCTGAAGAGAGAGAGAGAGAGAGAGAGAGAGATGAGAGAGAGAGAGAGAGAGAGAGAGAGAGAGACTCCCTCCAGGAAGGGGGAAAAAGACTGGGGTGTTATGAGTGGGGGTGGGGGGCTGGTTAGCTTGATTTTTTTTTTTTCTTCTTCAGGCATGGGGGAAAAATGCATTTCCAGAAAAAAAACAGAACAAACTTCAGTGCTCATGTATTGATTGCAAGTGTGAAAAAACAATCCTCAAAAAAAAAAAAAAAACATGGTCAGAATGTATCAGCAGAACTGCTTTATCAATACATTTTTTTGGTAGACAGGAAAAGACCGAGACCACACACTAAACAGAACTAAATGATTTCTAAAGTTTTTGTTACAGAAAGAGCAGTTTTTTTTTTTTGTGTAATTGATAAGAAAACAAGAATGTGACAGAGGCTTTTACAATGGTGTATACTTTTTTTTAATGAATGATAATGGTTATTTTTTATTTTGTTTTGTTTTTGTTTGTGTTTTTTTTTTTGAAAAAAAAAAAACAACAATCCAGGGTGGATTAAAATGAATAAAAGAGATTTTGTGCAATGTAAAAGAGATTATCTTGATTTTGGTATAATTGTTAAGTTTATGCTGTGGCCGGCCAAATTCACACTGTCACTTAGAGTTTTTCTCAGTAACGCTTTCCATAGCGGCCAATCCTATTTCAGGCATTTCCTTATTGTAGTGGTCATTGTAGAAATTCGAGCACTGTTGAAAACAAATTAAAAAAAAAAGTTCAGCTGTTTGTTAAAGAAATGAAGGGTTTGGTGGAGAGGGGGTGGGGGTGGGGATGGGAATGGGCATGGGCATTCTTTGGAACATGAGTGTGAAATATTGGTGAAGAGAACCAAAATGATGTTCTGCAAATGCCAGCAAATCCATTTAAGAGGAAGGTACATTGTCTTGCTAGCTTTCTGTTCATCAGTTTTAAGCTGTTGGAGACTTAAGAGTATTCTCTGTTGGAAGAGAAAACTTCCTGCAACAAAACCCTGGTGCTAGAACTTGACTCCCAGAACATTGGCAACGATAACCCCAAGTCTGGTTGTTTTTCTGTGGTGTCTGCGGGCCTTTTTGGCCAAATTAATCTTGCCATGCCTGTCTTCTGTGTTTGTGTGTGTGTGTGTGTGTTGTTGTGTGTGTGTGTGTGTGTGTGTGTGTGTGTGTACAGTTATGTGTGGGTGTGTGTGGTGATGTTGTTGTGTGTGTGTGGTGTGTACAGTTATACGTTTTGTGGTGTGTGGGTGTGTGTGTGTGTGGTGTGTGTGTGTGTGTGTTAGGTATTATCATATGAGAGGTGTGCCTGATTCTTGTTTGTTGAAAAATGATGAGAAAAAAGGTTTAGGGTTAAAAAACCGGTTCCGCCTTTCAGGTCTATTATTTACTCGTAACTGGTACAGGGTCGAGACATGCACAATGCATGCACACACCCCACACACACACACGTACACACACACACCCAGACACACACACGCTATGTTGCGCGAAACCAGCAAC
>JADBJO010011065.1:0-15000 GCA_016801955.1 Conus betulinus
AAAACCTCTTCCAACCTGGCTGTATCATACTGGAATTGAACCCCAGACACTGACACCAGAGTCTGACACCTTTCGTACTAAGCCAACCAGGCTCCGACATTATTCTCATTCTCATTATGAAAGCAGTTGATTTCATATCCTATCTAGACATTATCACTGAATATATGATTAAACACAAAAATATATCATTATATGTGAAGCCTTTTCTGTGACACATTAGTTGACCAACCTGGATCATCTCCATTGCCGTCTTCATCTGTTCATATTCCGAGCGACTGATCTTGTCAGAGTCGACGTAGTCTGCAGCTATACACACACACACACACACACACACACACACACACACATACACACACATACACACACACCGTGAGTGATCTTCCAACTATCTATGACAAGAAACACTACATCCTTCATTCAGTATTGTTTGTCATTACAGCCCAGCCAACCCCACAACTTTTTCAGGGCTGTCATGTTATAGGGAAAAGAAGTCCTGTCCTGCAAACCACATCAGTACAAAAAAAAAAAAAAAAAAAAAAACTATGTACATGTTCACATGAAATCAATAGTACAATGACTATTGACCGACATTCTCAAGGCTAATAAAACTAAGCTGTGCTGAAGAAGGTAGCCATTCCTCCTATTTTTTACTTCCAGAGTACAATGATGGTAAAATAATCAAAAACCATTTTTCCAAGCAACATAAATGATCTGCAAGCAGACTACCCCAAGAAACAGTTACAGGTTCCGGGTTGGTTTTTTTTTGTATGTTAATGGTTTATTGTTAGACAATGGTGTACAAAGACAATGGTCTACAAAGACAAATCTGCAGATGGTGGTGAGAAAAACAACACAAAAAAAAAAATATAGAATCCTAGGGAATGACAGAAATAAGAACATCATTAGCACAGAATTTTCTGACGATTGGGGGAGCTCCTTCTATTGAAACAGCCCTTGGTAACCTAACAGGGACCCCAAGATACACTGTCAGGACATTCTTTCTGTGCTACATAAACAATCGGCCTAAGAGCTGTGATTACATCATTGTTGCTGACCTTTTCTGATGACTTCCTCCTGAAGGTCGGCCACCTTGACACTCAGGTTGTCCGACAGGTGGCGCTGCTCCTTGAGGCTTTCGTACAGCTGACTCCGCTCCAACTCCAGTTGTTTGATGGTGGCTGTCAGACTGTCAATCTGAAAACATCATCATCATCATCATACAGGTCTCCTTGTAAGAGCTGGAAGTAAATGTAAAACATTGCTGTCCTCTTGTCATTGTCCTCATCATCATCACCATAAATCTCTCCTCATATCAGCTCTCATTATATTATATATACAAATAAAAAAAAAAAAAAAAAAAAAAAAAAAAAGAAGACAGAAAAAAAGGGACCCAACTGTAAAAATCTTTAACAACCCAAGTCAGTTTTTACTGAAATTCAAAGTCTTAAAAAGAATCCATCACATTTCCAAAAGCTTTCCTAACTTTAAAGAACAATATGAACCCTCAGTCACCAAGAATGTGAGAACCAATGAGTGATGATCTGAACACGTGGATGATAATGTGAACACATGACAGACATGACATGATGATCTGAACACACGGATGACGACGTGAACACATGACAGACACGACAGGTACAGCAACCATAATGACCAACGAGCTCAGAGCTCACCAAATCATTGGTCTGGGACTTCTCTCCATTTGCGGGTGTCCTCACCCTCTGACCTTGGTTTGACCTCAGTGGCCTTGATAAGCATGGTGCGGAGTTCACTGTTCTGGGTCGTTAGGGCCTCCATCATGTCCTGAGGACATATGTCAAAACCTGGTCACACACATCATGCCCCACCACTTAACATGCCATGTTCTGCCACATACACATAACATGTTAGTAACATGGGCCAAATACTGGTAATCTGTCTACTACAAGTGCTAATCATGTATGTACCACAGTCTGGTAATTCTAATCTTAACTGGGCCAGGTAACGATGATCTACATACCTGAACCTGGTCATAGTGATCTACAGACATGGGCCAAATAGTGATCATCTATTGACCTGTACAAGTAATGACAATCTACTACTGACTATGGCTAAATAGTCATCTACTGACAATGGACAAGTTGCGACGATCTCTTGATCTTGGCCATGTAATGACAGTCTATAGTCCTGGACTAAGTAGGGGTGATCTATTAACCTGAGTGAAGTAGTGATGGTCTATTACCTGGGGCAATAACAGGTGATCTATTTACTATGGGCAGAGCAGAGATGGTCTATTCAGCTAAGCCTCATATGTGTGATTAATTCCTATGGGCCAAGTAGTGGTGATGTATTTACATGGGCCAAGCAATGGTGATGTACTGATGTTGACCTTGTAGTGGTGATCCGCTGACCTGGGCCATGTATTAGTTTTCTATTTAAGTGGGCCCGATCATGCTGATTTAATCAATACTAGGCCCTTGTACAGCTGATCTATTCACCTTGGTCAGGTAATCATGATTTATTTATTGGGTCTGCGCTCGAAAAGATAAAAAAAAAAAAGATGTACAAACATTCACGAGCTTTTTAAGACCTCGTTGGACTATACTTCCACACTCAATATAAACCACCCCTCTATTCACCTTTGCCTGATAGTGGTGACTAATTCAATTTGACCTGGCAATGGTAATTCAATGAAACTGGCTGCTCATGTTGATCTTCTGAACCTGGACCGAATCAGTATTACCTGGGCGGCTCGTCAGCTCATTCTGCAGCGTGTCCACAAGCTGGGCCTGGGCCTCGTAGTGGCGCAGTCTGTCCTGGATCTGGTCGTGGCGTGGCCTCCTTCAGCCCCTGCACCTCACCCTCCTTGCTGGCTAGCTGCAAAGAGCATAACGATCACCAATTTAAAAAAAAAAAAAAAAGGGTGGTTTCCTGACATGGGCATTTATGATGAAGGACATGATCTTCTGCTCAGTACCCTTACAATAGCAAAGAAAGAAAGAAGCAAACTAGATGGTTTTCCCAGCTATCATGCCCATCCACAGGATGGCATTTTCTCAGCAAATTCGATTCATACTGTGTCCATCACAGTCAACCACAAGGGGCTATATCAGGGCTGGCATCTTATCAGTCAATTCCATAATGGTTGTTTTTTTTTAAAAAAAACTATTAAACCAAATTTTTCTTAAAGGGCAGACACTGCTAAAAAGAAACAAACGAAAATCTCTCTTCCATAAAAAGTAGCTCACATGAAAATATCCGTGTCTTTCAGGAACTTAAAGATTACATCTGGTGGAACATTTCCAACCTAGGTCCTCACAGAGTCTGTTGTCAAAAACAGACCTCTTCATTCCCTCAGACCTTAGTGTGATATAGCAAACTGAGAAGTGTAAAACAGTCTTGAGCATGAAGATGCGGCTTCAGAGGATGCACCATGAAACATCCCTGTTTCTACACTTACAGCAACTCAACCAGGCATAAAAGCAATTGAAAAGAAGTGGAGAATTGGAAGGGAACTGGGGGCGGCAATAACCCTCCACTAAGGTCGAAGGGCAAGGCCCTGGCAGGGACCAAGGGGTTGAGTCCCTTGTAGCTGAAGCTTTTTCTCTCTCAATTATGTAAGGTAAACGATTTTTAATTGTGTGTGTGTGTGTGTGTGTGAGAGAGAGAGAGAGAGAGAGAGAGAGAGAGAGAGAGAGAGAGAGAGAGAGAGAGAGAGAAAGAAAGAATGTGTGAGAGCATCAGCACCAGTATAGATGTATGTATATGTGTGACTTAGAGAGATAAAGAGAAATAGTGTGTGTGTGTGTGTGTGTGTGTGTGTGTGTGTGTGTGTGTGTGTGTGAGAGAGAGAGAGAGAGAGAGAGAGAGAGAGAGAGAGAGAGAGAGAGAGAAAATGTGTGTGTGGTGATTACTTATATAGTGCCTATCCTTAGCTGGGGCCAAGCTCTAAGTGCTTTGCAATCACACTCGTTTACACAACGGGCTGCCTACCTGGGTAGTGCCTACTGAAGAGCTGCCAGCTGGCGCTTCATTTAGTCGTTTCCGTGTCATCCAGTCAATATTCTTCACTCAATTTCCTTCCTTCCTTCATTCTTTCCATTTCTCACGCAGGGTGCATGCTATGTGTAATGTGTCATCAATACCAATGGCCAAACTGGCCTTCTCTTCCGAAAGTTGGTGATGGGATTTTACGTGTGTGCAAGATGTTATGCGTGTGTTCACACACGGAACCTCAATTTATAGTTTCATTCAAAGGACTGTGCGGGAAATGGGAGTCAGAACCCATGTTAACTCCAAGGGAAAAATCCTCCCATACTGAAACAGCCCGGCGGAGATTCTAACCTGCAACTTTCGGATCACCAAGATTACGAGTCCGGCGCTCTACCACTGAGCTATTCCGGCCCTTGTGTGTGACAGAGAGGAGAGTCAAGTGACAAACTATATTAACCAACATGCATACAATAAGCCTGGGTGAATTCTTTTATGCAGCCCTCACCCAAAAAGTAACAACAACAACAACAGCAAATATATGCAAAAAATTTACTACACAAAAATGTGAAAATCACTACACACACAAAAAAATATGTTCTTCCATCTAAGACACAGATCCCACATAGACAGCCAAAGTGGCACAGAGCATGGGAAAGAGACCTGTTCTTTGAGGTTGGTGAGGTCGTCCTCCTGCTGAGCCAATCGGGCCGTCAGGTCATTGGTGCTGTGCTGAGATGTCTGTAACTGGGTCACCAACTCCATGTTGTCGTTACTCTGTAACACACAGACACACATCACTGACATACACTCCAGACACCCTGACACTGCAACCCTCAACCCTCCTCCTCTCAGCCACAAACTCAAACTCTTGGGAGCAGTACCTTTGTGTACCATATTTGATGATAGTAAAAAAAAAAAATTTTTTGTTACAACCGTGCCTTAGCCATACTCTCAAACTTCAATTTCATTAAAAATGAATATTTGCTCCAAATGTAACAGGTACTGCAAGTCTGAAAAAAAAACAACAAAAAACAACAACAACAAAAAATCCACAATCATGCACCTTAGAAATGCTCACTCTCACCAAAAAAAGAACACTCACTTGTTTTAGCAAACTTCTTTGCTGGGGGAAAAAAAAAAAACCCCCCCCCCCCCCCCCCCCCCCCCCCCCCCCCCCCCCCCGAAACTAACCAGTTCACCTATTCTGCAATGCTAAACGTCAGATGAAACTCAGTAGACTAAAAATACTTATCAATTTTACAATACTATCCAGTCAAAGCTTATCAGTCTTGCAAAACTGACTAGGTTGACCAAATCAACTCTCCCGTTTCAAGGAAAATCACTAATTTATCAAAGTCAACTCACCAGTGTTGTAAAACTCTCACCCATTTAACCAAATCAACTCACCAGTTTAACAAACCCATTCTGCAGTTCAGCCAGCTGGATCTTGAGCTCCTTGTTCTGGGTGAGGGGCGCGGGACAGGGCCGTGCGATCACTCTGCACGCTCTCCAGGAGGGAGGTTCGATCCTCCACCTGTGACCCCATCTGTTCCACCTGCTGTTCCAGGGTCAGCACACGTGCCTCTCTCTCCTCTAGGAACCTGGAATACACACACATACACACACACACACACACACACACACACACACACACACACACACACACACACAACTATTTCTCTGTATCTCCTTTAGTCACACATACACATACAAGCGCAACAATTTCTTTCACAATATGTAAGCTTACAGGATACCACCCCACATCAAAATTTACCAAAACTGATTTGGATTTGGCCACAGGAAATTCTTTAACGCCCATCTCACTGGTAGTCCAACAGAAATGGGGAGTTTGTATTATACTCCCTGTTTGGCTAAGTATACTTACCATTCAGACCATAGCATTAAACGGCTGTCAGTCAGCTCTGTCAGGCCGAAGTTTTGTGGCAAATGCAGTCATAAGATAGTCACGTGACGCCCACCCTACTCCCGCCTACGGAAGATGCCGAAGATTGTGTACTGTCCGTCATTCAACGAGGCCCTGCGCGCAAGGCAACCCCAGGGAACCTTGGCGCTAGCGGGGAAGGTAGGGCGGGCATTAGAGTCTGACATGGTAAGTATACTTAGCCAAACAGGGAGTATAATACAAACTCCCCATTTTGGCGTCGTATACTATACCATGTCAGACCATAGCAGAATTTAAAGGAATAGGAGGAGGGCTGAGCGCCCTAATGGTTCCTGGGTTAACTGTTATGGCTGCATTGGCCGCCACAAATGAAAACCCTTTAGAACCATCAGCCCTGGTCATGCGGATGTCCCTTAGATAAAAGTTTATGAAAGGGTTCTCCGAACGCCAGTAGGCTGCCTCCAGGAGATGGCGCACGGGGACAGAGTGCTGACGCTGTTGACGTGGCCAGCGCTCTGACCTCATGGGCTCGAAAAAAAAAGGGCTGGGAGGTCTTTGTGGGCCTGGGCATAGGCAGATTTGATAGTATTGGATAGCCACCTAGAAATCGAGCCCGCCGAGATGTCTTTCTTGCTGATGGGGTAGATGGAAATAAGGAGGCTTCTCTGAGAGGAACGCCTGGGGCGGGAACGCTCCCAGTAGTATCTGAGGCACCTAGAGGGACACAGGTCCATGTCCCCGCCGCCTTCGCTGCCTAAGATATCCGCTAGGGAGCGGATAACCAGGGAAGGAGAGGACGTGCCTGGTTCCTGGTTCTTCGCTAAGAACCGGCAGGAACTTAAGCGAGACCGAGCCGTCTCTGTGAAAGGCAATGTCCCGAGGGTCACCACTGAGGGCATGATCCCACTTCTTCTCCTGGCTGAGGCCAGGGAGAGAAGGAAGGTGGTCTTGAAGGAGAGAATGTCAAAGGGAATAGCGCGGAGGGGCTCGAAAAGGGGTTGGAGTCAAGAACCAGAAAGAGGTCCCACATGGACTCGGTGCTGGTCCTACGCGAGGCCAAGGCCAAGTCCCGTAATCACTGCGATGCCCCCGCTTCTGTCAGGGTATCTAGGACAGACCGGGGTCTGTCCGCGGGGGAGGCGGGGACCGGTGGTCGCAATTTGGTTGGCATATCAGCCAAGCGTGTAGGCGAAGCATCTGGGGGGTGGAGTGAGGGAGGCCCGAGCGAGGTTGTCTGAGCAAGTCACACCGAGGGGCTAGCTGGAGAGGGGGAACGTGAGTTAGGGACCTGAGGTCTGGGAACCACAACTGGGCCGGCCACCACGGGGTTATAAGGATGAGTTTGGGTCTCTCCAGCCTGGCCTTCCTGATCACTTTGTGAAGTATGGGAAGGGGGAAAGGTGTACGCGATGAGTCCCGTCCAGGGGAGGGAGAGCGCATCGACTGCGTACGCTCGGAGATCCAGGACGGGAGAGACATACATGGGAAGGCGATGGTTGAAGCGGGTCGCCAAGAGGTCGACCATGGGCTTGAACCAGTGCTCCCATACTGTGGTTAGCGTCAGCTTGTTCAGGGTCCACTCTGAGTGCAGAAGGATCCCTAAGCGGCTGAGAGAGTCTGCCAGGATGTTGCGTGTCCCTGCTGTATGTCTCGCACGGAGGGTGGTTCCCCGTGCGTGGCACCAGCGAAGGAGGGCCTCTGTCCGTAGGAGAGGCCGATGGAGTGAGCCCCCCCCCCACCCTTTGTTGATGTAATGGGCTACCAACGTGTTGTCCGTGAGGAGGAGAACCAGTTGGGCGAGATTAGGTGTTGGAAGTGGAGGAAGGCCAGCCTGACCGCTTCCAATTCTAATATCTTGATGTGGAGGCGTGCCATCTGTGCGTCCCACACCCCCGAGGCATGACTGTCCCCCAAGTGGCCCCCCAGCCCGAGTTGGAGGCGTCCGTGTACAGTTTGAGGGACTGAGTTGGGAGAGAGATTGGAACGCCGGTGGTAAAGTGGACGGATTGTCTTAAAAACAAGCGCCCGAGGTGGGAGACCAAGGTCGACCCAGGTCTGTGAGATTGGGTGCCACAAGCGACCATATAGCTGTTCCGGTTGGGAGTGGGTGTAAAGTCACTGGTCTCTCTCGGGGGCATAGAGCCACTGGTCCCCGGGGAGATAAGCGGGCTGTGGCGGCCCAGGGTACTGTGCAGGGACTCCCCGGGGACCGGGGTAACCTTGAGCAGCAGAGGGGGGGGGGTAGTGTTCGCCATGGTATGTGTCCCCCCCCCCCCCGGGAGTGCGCTGGGACCCAGGGGAATAGGGCCGGTTACCCGTGGTCCCGCTGGTAGATCCTCCCCCGGAGGAACGGGACCGAGGACGTTGCCCAAAAGGGGGGCCGAGTAGGTCGGACCCCAGCGTCCTGAACCCCTAGGGGAACCTGCGACGGGCGAGCGGGGTAGATCGGCCGTCCTTGTGTATGTTCACAACCGGTGGAGGCACTCGGTGTTCCCATACGCCCAGTTATGGTCATGTGCATGGTCTTGCCATGACGTGGCCATAAAACTGCGTCCGGAGATAACGGGACGCTCCTCGTGCAGGGGTGTTGGCTGCACCTGTGCACGTGGGGAAGAGCGTCGTGAGACGGCGAGTCCAGATGGGGGGGGAGACGTGGACCCGCGCGTCTCATAAATGCGAGTGACGGGTGGAGGGTTCCAGTCCAAAACCGTCACCCGTGCCTGTCCGCGCCTCGGCAAAGGTCCCCGGGGGCCGAGGGTCGCGTGACTGGGCATAGTAAACGGATGTCTGACTATGCGCCGGAAAGCTAGAAGGCAGGGTGGCTGGAGGAGAAGCGGAATCCCGCTTGGATGCTTAGACTTGAGTGGATCCCTTAAGGGGGGCCTTGCCCTTTGATTTTCTGGGCAGGGTGAACGATAAGCATTTGGAAATAGCAGCCATTGCCTAGTAGCTTTCGAACGCAACGGTCGTGCGTCCGGCGGTCGGGTAGAGGAGGGAAAGTCCCGCGTCCCCTTCGCGGGAAGGTCGTCTCCAACTACCGCGGCCGTCCGTTCTCCCGCGGGAAGAACGGTCTGCTCGGAGTTGGAACCAACTCGTTGGTCCTCCGGGAAAGCGAGCGAACTCTGAACGTCAGAGCTGCTCGGCCCAACCGAGTCCTTCACCATTTTGGGCAATGGCGCCGAGCAAAACCGGAGCACACGATCATTAACACGACGGTCGGCACACAATAGCAATATAACACAATGGAAATATAAAAGTAAACAAGCTCGCACAGTGTCAGAAAACGCAGCAGCGATGAACGAAACCGTGCGTGAGCAACGGCAGTGGCGTGAACCAAAAGTGCTGAGTAACGCCACGTGTAACAGCAATGCCGAAGGGCGATGCGATTGCCACGCACACGAAGCCGATCGAAAAATGCGGCAATGAATGGGAGGGGTGTAAACAAGTGTAGGAAGCAAATTCCGAACGACAAACCACGTGTGGTAATAGCGTGGGCTAGAAAGCTGGAGCGACAAGGAATGAAGACCCGCGCAAAACAAGATGGCGACGAAACCGACCCGCGAGGCCGTGCCGTCGCAGATGAGATAGTGGAATCGTGGTACAAGTAACGGCGAGATAGAAATCGGAATTTAGGGGCGAAAAGGCCGTAAAGGCGAGTGAGAATGCAAGGCCGATGGACAAAGGGAGGCAGAGAAAACGCGATGGACGTGGCGATGGAAAATGTTGATCAACCTCGAACCGGTTACGCAAATAGACAAGAACCGGGAGCACCACGATCGCGAGAAAATTTCCGTAAATAAGGTGGAATGCTAGCCCATCCGATAACCTCACGCGTCACGATATAAGCGGAAGCCACAGATAAATGAGTACAGAGTGCAAACACAGCAATCTTTACACAAAGGCAAAGTATAGGTGAGACAGAGCACAAGACTTATCTTGCTTGGGCGACAGGCCGAAGTAGAATGACGGGACAGTACACAACACAATCTTCGGCATCTTCCGTAGGCGGGAGTAGGGTGGGCGTCACGTGACTATCTTATGACTGCATTTTGCCACAAAACTTCGGCCTGACAGAGCTGACTGACAGCCGTTTAATGCTATGGTCTGACATGGTATAGTATACGACGCCCAAATTCCTGCTCTGCCATCATTTAAAACACAATAACCCACTGCTGGTTTTATCTTTCAGAACAGTAATGAACAGTCAGACAGCACAAGAGAGAGGCACTGCATGGGACAATCATAGTTCATGCATCAAAGCACTTGTTTCTGCACAAAAAAACAACACCACAGTTAGATTCTGCAGACACTATTACCACTACAGAATGTCAACTTTCTTGTCTGTGTTTACATTTCTAGTACGTTCCTGTTCTACTTGACGAGAACATTTGCTGTAATTACCCAGTATCATTAAAAACAAGCAAACAAACAAAAAAGGGAGCTCATGGCTGTTCAGAGCAAGTTACTTAGTTTTGAGTCGCAGGGGGGTTAACAGCTGCAGAGGTCAGGGAAAGGGGTGTTTTCTGCATGCTGCTCCCCACCAGCCAGCTAACCGCACTGTATTCAGCCAACTAAATGTCATCTGTGTAAAGCCGGTCTGGCAGTAAATGTGTTCGGCATGGTTGAGTGGCCATTACAAATGGGGCTATAGGTTTGATAATTAGTTATTGTCATGAAAAATGTAATACATCCGCGCTCCTGAGATGACTGAATTGTCGAATTCTCAACAATTCTTTTAATAACAAACTCGACTGGGCTTATTTTCCTGTAGATAACGTCAATGCGGCATGAAAGCTTGTACGCAAGTGGTCAGGCAATATATGAACAATGCCCAACACACAAAATTGTGCAAAAATGACGTCATCACTTTCTGGGAAGTTAATTTTCCACAGTTAAGTAGTACACAAGTTTGATACATGCCTCTGCTCAGACTACAGCAACAAAAATGTTGGATTAGAATTGTGTAAAGCCTTGTTTGTTTGCCCTTTCAGTAAGTGTCTCATGCATGACGGAAAAATAAAGCTGTGAGCTAAACCCGCTCCTCAGTATTACCTCAATAATGCTCAGACTTCTTGAGCAACTTTTCTTGATTTACATGTCACTTCCAATGAGTAGGTTAACAGTTTCCTTTCCTTCATCGGCATGGGAACATGCCCCTCTTTGGCTCTAATTTTTCATTTCAACTTTTCATTGTGATTTTCTTTCATTACTTCAACATTCAGAATATCAGTCATACTTTCGCAAAACACGTGCAAGCAACACCCTAAATTCGTAGAAACAAACAGCTGTATATCAACAGATAGAAAGTGATCATCAACACAGGCGGACAGACCAACCCAAGGTGCAGACCCACCTGCTGAGCTGAGCGTTGTCTCTGATCTGGGCATCGTGTCGTTGCTGCACGTCCTGCAGGTCCTGACGGAGCTGCTCCACCTCCTCCACCAGCTCCTGTGCAAGGTGAGGTCCACGCCACTCTCCTCTGTGCTCCCACTCTGCTGGACCACCGCTGTGGCTTCTGTCACACGATTCCATACAACACGTGGACACACTGTCTGGGTACTGGCTCCCTCCAATTCTCTTCACATTCTCTCCTGCGCTGCAGTTTAAACTTCTAGATCAAAAGGCTTTTTTTTTTTCCCCCCTTGCCTCATGTATGTATTTTTTTTTTCAATCTTAAATTTTTCTTTTTCCTTCATTTTTTTTTTTTCATACGCAAGCAAGCTCCATTCCTACGTAAATGACAGGACTATTAACCTGACCATCTAACCATATGCAGTTCTTTTCCTTAAACCAACAGTGCAGTGTTTTTTTCTATTGCTGAACAATTCATTGTTGGCCAATCTACTGTTATGTCTATTCTCGACCAGTCCAGTGTATTGCTGACCAGTCTACTATTCTCTAGTCTACTGTTATCACAATCTTGATAATCAGTCTCTTGTTAACCAGTCTACTGCTGTCCACTTCATTGCTGACAGTCTGTTGTTCAGACTATTGCTGATTGGTCTTTTGTTCAGCAGTCTATTGCTGACAAGTCTATTCCTGACCAGACTGCTGCTGACCAGTCTACTATTCACCAGTTTACTATTGACCAGTCTATTGCCCAGTTTATTGTTCACCTGTCTTTTACTGGCCAGTCTATTGTTGACCAGTCTATTGTTAATCAGTCTACTGCTGACCAGTCAACACCCCGTTTTTCTTTTTTTTTTTTCCACTCTTCTTCAGTGATCTTCCTAACCACCTGAAAACTGGTAGAATTCCCTCAAATCTATGCTGTCCTGGGCCTAAGCTCTGTCCTGTCCTTGTTTACAGCTCTAGGTTGCCCTGGTTCTTAACTCAAAGTTGTACAAGCCCTCAAATAGTAAGAATTACTAACATACTGATACCATCTTCTGACAAACACTTTCACTATTTACAATGCACAATCCTCATAGCAAAATCTCTCTCAATCTCTCTCTCTTGCGCACATACACATACATTCACTCACACACACACACACACACACACACACACACACGGAGAAAATATCCACACACATACACACTCATGCATGTGCAAGCGTGTACACACACACAAGGCACACACGCACCCACACAAGCATTTGCTCACACATAAGCTTGCACACACATACGTGGGCACACACACACACACACACACACACACACACAGCCCATAACCTACCTAATTTCCGTTGCAGTTCAAATAGAGACCCCTCCATATCATGCTGCCTTGACAGCAGTTGCTCTCTCTCTTCTGACAGAGACGAAATCTGTCAACACCACAACAGCAACACAATTTAGAGCAAGACATCTTGCGAACTTTAACACATTTCATCACCCATTACATATCTAGTTTATCTGGTCCTTTTTTTTTTTTTTCCCCCCATCTCTAAGCCTTCTTACAGTCCTCCCATTATATTTCTCTCTCTTCTTAGAGTAGTCCTGTAAATTTGCACTTCGCCATTATTCCATGTTTTGATTGCAGAAACATACAGTGAAAAAAAACCGTGCAGAAAACCTCACCTAAACACTGGATTCTGAGTTTTCTACTCTTTGAGAATTACACAATGCAGGCTTTGATGAGACACACTTTAGTTCCAAAGTTCACCAATCCTAGTAACAATGCCTTTTGTGGAAGAAAAAAATGAGCAGAACCATTCAGCGTCCTTTTTTCATTTTTTTTTTTCTTTTCAAAACTTAAAAACAAACAAAATGACTGGCAAAAAAATCCCTCTAAGCAGACCAATTTCCTCCTTGATTTGTATGTGTTTCTTTTTTGGGTCATGAGTTTTCTGGGCAAGCATGATACGGACTAACATGTTGAACTGGGGTGTGTGTGTGTGTGTGTGTGTGTGTAATGGGTGGGGCAATGCATATTAGCTAGATCACAAGTATCCAGGTGTAGCAGCAACTAATCTGTTGGACAAGAAGTTCTAGAGTCAGGTGAGACAGTACTCACCTGCTGGATCAGGAGTTTCCAGATCAAGTGGGAGCACGACTCATCTGTCTGGTCAGAGGTTTTTAGAACAGATGTGAGCAGTATTTACCTGTAAAGTCTGGCGTTTTTCAGAACAGATGTGAGCAGTATTCACCTGTAAAGTCTGGGGTTTTCAGAACAGACGTGAGCAGTATTCACCTGTAAAGTCAGAAGTTTTCAGAACAGATATGAGCAGTATTCATCTGTAAAGTCTGGAGTTTTCAGAACAGATGTGAGTAGCACTCATCTGTTTGGTCAGAGGTTTTTCTGAACAGTTGTGAGCAGTATCCATCTGTAAAGTCTGAAGTTTTCAGAACAGATGTGAGCAGTACTCATCTGTTTGGTCAGAAGTTTTCAGAACAGATGTAAGCAGTATTCATCTGTAAATTCTGAAGTTTTCAGAACAGATGTGAGCAGTATTCATCTGTGAAGGCTGGAGTTCTCAGAACAGATGCGAGCAGTACTCATTTGTCTGGTCAGAACTTTTCAGAACCGATGTGAGCAGTACTCAACTGTCTGGTCAGAAGTATTCAGAATAGATGTGAGCAGTACTCATCTGCAAAGTCATAAGTTTTCAGAAAAGATGTGAGCAGTGCTCACCTGTAAAGTCAGATGTTTTTTCAGAACAGATGTGAGAAGTGCTCATCTGTAAAGTCAAACATTTTCAGAACAGATTGAGCAGTCCTCATCTGTAATGTCAGGGGTTTGCAGAGCAGATGTGAGGGCTGACTTTCTGGGTGAGGAGTTTCAAGGCTGGTGTGAGAAGATGCACTTTTTAATTAATAAGTTGCAAGGTCAGACATGACAGGGACTCGTCTGTTAGGTCAGTTTTATGTACAGGCTTTAGAAGGGCTCATCTACCGGGTCAGATGTTTTCAGAACTTGTGCAAGAGGGGAAAAAGTTTTCAGGACAGATGTGAGAGTATCTGACCTGTTGGGCGAGGATTTTTTGCTGGTCAGGTGTGACAGTGACTCACCTGTTGGGCGAGGATTTTGCTGGTCAGGTATGACAGTGGCTCACCTGTTGGGTGAGGATTTTCCTGGTCAGGTGTGACAATGACTCACCTGCTGGGTGAGGATTTTCCTGGTCAGGTATGACAGACAGAGACTCACCTGTCGTGTGAGGATTTTCCTGGTCAGGTGTGACAGACAGTGACTCACCTGTTGGGTGAGGATTTTGCTGGTCAGGTGTGACAGTGACTCACCTGTTTGGGTGAGGATTTTGCGACTCACCTGTTGGGTGAGGATTTTGCTGGCCAGGGATGACAGTGACTCACCTGTTGGGTGAGTATTCTGCTGGTCAGGTGTGACAGTGACTCACCTGTCGGGTGGGGATTTTCCTGGTAAGGTGTGATAGCTGACTCACCTGTTGGGTAAGGATTTTGCTGGCCAGGGGTACAGTGACTCACCTGTTGGGTGAGGTGCTGCACCTGGTCTGACAGCTGCTGGGAGTGGTGCTGGAAATGTTCGCTGACTTGGTCTCTCTCCTTCCTCACACCTTCCACTGCCTCCTCCAGCTGTATGCACACACACACACACACACACACACACACACACACACACACACAGGGTCACCATCAACAGAATACACACACACACACAAATGCATACCTTGAACACATCACATGAACAAATACACCTTAGGTGTCACA
>JADBJO010011065.1:20000-50000 GCA_016801955.1 Conus betulinus
CTCTCCCTCAAATAAAGGAACAAATACACACATGTCAAAGATAAACAATTTCTCCCAGCATCAGGTAAGTATTTCAAAAGTTACGTTAAGCAGTAAACATTTTGTTCAAATAAAGAAGACAGAGAGCAGAAACTGCAGAGACAGACAGACAGACAGAGTGAGTATAGTTCCAAACGCATTTGTCATTTTGTGCACAATGTGCCCCTATCTAGCACTGATCATCTTCACTAAAAAAAAAAAAAAAACCAAACAACAAAAAAACAAAACAAAACAAAAAAGAATCATGACTGGCGTAAGGAAACAGACAGACACGACCGACATACAGAAGGTCAAAGTAACATCACTGACAGGCAGAAATGCGCAGTATATTACACCGATGCTACAGACAAACTTAAAGACAGGGTAGAAGAGAGAAATAGTAACTGAGAGGGAGTGATGGTGAGTTGGTTGGGACATGAGGATGGGGAGTGGGTGAAAGAGAGTTTGGAGAACCAGAGAAGGGAGGGAGAAAGAAACAAGAGAGAGATTAGGAGGGGGAGGGAGGGGACGAGGAGTGAGAGAGAGAGAGATAGCAATGAAAGAAAGAGTGACAAACTGTAGGGGAGCAAGAGCAAGAGACAGAGAGAGAGAGAGAGAGAGGGAGAGGGAGAGAGGGGGAGAGAGAGAGAGAGAGAGAGAGAGAGAGAGAGAGAGAGAGAGAGAGAGAGAGAGCAGTAGCAAGATCGGATACAGACAAACAAGGTGGAAGACAGACAAGATCTATGAAAAACAAGGATCTCCTGCAAGAGCAGCTGACAAAGACACAGCAAAAAAAGTCCCCCACACCCTTACAATTCTTATTACAAAAGTTGCTATTAACTGTATTACACATATATACTTACGTGATTTTGTATAGCTCAAGTTTTAACCGGTCAATCTCTTTGGTGTTTTCTTTGTTTGACTGAAAACGAACCAAACAGCAAATTTCAGCTCACTCACAAAACTCACTCCAAAAATTCCTTACCACCTAGAAAACAAAACCATGCTGAAAAATCATAATCTGAGCAGAGGCTGACATTTGCCAAACAATATCTATCTCCTTTGAGTTTTTTTTTTTTTCTTCTCTCTCTTTCCACAAGGCATACACACTGAGATAAAGGCAACTGTCAATGTAATAAAAATGTTTAAACAATTATTTCCCATCAGAAAAACAGACCAACTTTTAAAATCAGGCAGGCAGGCAGACAGATATGAGCCTGCAAACAGTGGAGATACAGACATACAGGCAGAAAGAAAAGAAGACAGACAGACAAACAGCCAGACATGCAGTTAGTCAAGCCAGATCTGCATATAGAGGAGACACGACAAACTGGCACCTAGGATCAGAAGAAGAAAGAAAAAAACAAAAAAAAAACATGTTTGGAATTCAGTTTTATGTTCTGTCACATACCAGTAATCGTAGACAATAAAATAAAATCATTTTGACATTTATGTGGTATCACTGATATAAGACATTATGTAAAATAAATAAATAATATATATATATATATAAAATATTAATTCAAAGAAAAAAAAAGGAAAATATATAAAAAATAAAAAATACATAAATCAATACAAAATTTAAAACAGAAAAAAAAAAGGGGGCAAAGGATGATGTTGTAACACACAGAGACGATGAGCAGGAGACTGAAAGAAACAGACCGACTCTATGACTCAGGCATAAACACTTTGCGACATCAGAACAACATGGTTTCCACTCAATAAATTACATAAAAATCTGTATGCTCAACTTGAAACATGTCTGCCAACTATGCTAAAATCTAACAGCTTCAGCATATATATATATACATATATATATATATATGTTGGTTGTCCATCGGATCCGATGATGACATTTACGTTCTGCAGCTCATCGATGCACGCAAAGGTGGCTCTGCAGTCCTAGCCTGGAGGCGCAGAGTCTTGAACAGTGGGGGCATTGGAAGTCCGTTGTTGTGATCACTGCTGATGCAGCCCTGTGTCGCTTTTCTCTGGCATCAGTGAGCTTCTGGCGTCGTGCTTCTTTGTAGTTTGCAGCAGCTTTGTTGACTGAGACTCTCCATTTTGGTCTGTCCATAGCACGCTCCTCCAGTTCTCTCGGCTTGACGTGACACCACTGGATGTTTGCTTTCACAGTGTCTTTGTATCGCAGCTTTGGGCGGCCTTGGTTTTCTCTTGCCGAGCTGTAGCTCACCATACATCAGGCGTCTTGGTATCCTAAACTCCTCCATACGGATGACATGCCCCACCCATCGAAGTTGGGCCTTGATGATCATGGACTCAACGCTGGTGGAGTTGGCACGTTCCAGGACCTCCAGGTTGGTGATGTGGTCCTGCCAGCTGATTCCGAGTATGGAACGGAGCGCTCGCATGTGAAAGTATTCCAGTTTTTTTAAGTGTCTGCGATACAGTGTCCATGTTACACAACCGTAGAGAAGGGAGGGGAGTACCACCACCGCATTGTAGACCTTCAGTTTCGTTGATAGTCAGATACTGTGTTGATTGAGCACTCGGGTGCGGAGTCTGCCCATTTGCCTGGCAAGCCTTGCCGATTCTAGAGACGATTTCTTTATCAGGGAGCATCACAGGAGATGGTGCTTCCCAGGTACTTGAAATGTTCGACATTGGCAAGTGGTGTGTCGTCGATGATAATGCTGGGTGCAGGTGGGTGGGTGTTTGGTGCAGGTTGGTGAAGCACCTCTGTCTTGCCGAGACTGACAGTCAGGCTGAAGAGTTTTTTGAGGCCTCAGAGAAGTGATCTAGCATCATCTGCAGGTTGGATTCTGCATGGGCCACAGGGCGCAGTCATCAGCAAAGAGGACTTCTTGAAGGAGGGTTTGCATGCTCTTTGTCTTGGCAGTGAGACGACACAGGTCGAAGAGGGAGCCATCCAAACGGTAGCGAATGTAGACCCCTTTTTCTCCAGGTCGCGGACGGCATGGGACAGCATACAGGTGAAGAACACATTAAATAGGACTGGAGCTAGAACACAGCCCTGTTTCACACCGTTGGTGATTGCAAAGGCTTCCGTCACATTCCCGCCAGAGAGGACCTGGCCAGTCATGCCGTCGTGAAAAAGCCTGATCATTTGATATACACTTTGGCGGGCATCCGATGCGCTCTAGGACTGTCCAGAGGGCCTCTCTATTGACCGTGTCAAAAGCCTTGGTCAGATCTATGAAAACAGAGAAAAGGGGCATGTTTTGTTCAATGCACTTCTCTTGAAGTTGTCGGATGGCAAAGATCATATCAGTAGTAGTACTTCTGCCAGGCCTGAAGCCGCATTGCACCTCCGGGAGGTTCTGCTCCGATACTATGATAAGTCTGTTGAGTATAACTCTGGCAAAGATCTTCCCTGCAATAGAGAGGAGAGATATGCCCCTGTAGTTCCCACAGTCAGATTTGCTTCCCTTGTTCTTGTAGAGGGGAGACAATCAGGGCATCACGGAAATCATCAGCAGCATCTCCTCCTCTTCCCAGATACTCAGCAGGACATCATGAAAGGCTTCAAGGGCGTTGGGGCCTGCCGCCTTGTAAATCTCGGCAGGAATGCCGTCCCTTACCCGACTCTCTGCCTGAGTTTTGTCTGTCTGACGGATCGCCTTCTTCATTTCGTCTATGGTCGGGGGTTCTGCGAGCGAGTCTTGCATTGGCTGCTGGGAATCTGGTTCAGTGCGTCTGCGTCGACCGATGAGGGTCGATTAAGCAGGTTACTGAAGTGCTCTTGCCAGCGCTTGTTCAGGCCCTCTTGGTCTTTGATCAGGGTCGAACCGTCCGAGGACAACAACGGGGAGCAGCCCGATATAGAGGGGCTAAAGACTGTCCTCAGAGCGCTAAAGAATTTCTTGGAATTGTGGGTATCCGCGTAATGCTGGACTTCGGCCGCTTTATCTGCCACCACTGGTCCTGCATCAGTCGAAGGTCGGACTGGACTTTTGCCTGTAGAGTTTTAAATCTTTCACGCTTGGAGACGGAGGACAGGTCATTCTGCCACTCGATATAAGCCTTGTTCTTAGTAAGGAGGGCTTCTCTGATCTTGTCATCGTTTTCGTCGAACCAGTCTTCATGCGTTCTAGTTTTGGCACCAAGCACTTCCTTTGCAGTCTCAGCAACGGTATCCTTGAAGGAGGACCATTTCTCGGAGCTGCCTACGGAGGTCAGTCCATCTTGGAATTTTTCATCAAGTATTTCTTGAATTTTGCCAGGCAGGTTGGATTCTTCAGCCTGGTGACATTGTAGGAGGCTCCAACAGTCTTGGGTCGGTTTCTGTGAGGTGGAGCGATATGCAGTGTCATTACAGCCCTGACCAGCCTGTGATCAGTCCAGCATTCAGCACCTCTCATGGCACGAGTCACTCGGACGTCCCTGATGTCGCGTTGGCGTACAATGACAAAATCGATCATGTGCAGTGTTTTGACCTCGGGTGCATCCAGGTTGTCTTGTACTTGTCTGCCATCCTGAACAAGGTGTTGGTGATGCAAAGGCTGTGTTCTGCACACTTGCTGAGGAGGAGCGGGCCGTTGTCGTTGACCTTGCTACTCCATGTCTGCCCAGAACGCCTTCCCAGCTGCTGGAGTCCTTTCCTATTCTGGCGTTGAAAATATATATATATATATATATATATATATATATATATATATATATATATATATATATATGCATCCCAATTTAAAAACCTTTCATCAATTCTTTTCTGGACATATTACATATTTAATTCAAAGACAACAGAAAGCCAGAGTAGACAAAGTGGTTAGGTACACTTAAAGACAGATAAGCAGACAACAGAGACACTCTGAGGAGACAGACAGACAAACAGAGAAGTACTACAGAAACGGACCCACACAGCACACAGAGTGAGCAGTGAAGCCCTGTCATTTTCACCTTTTCAAGCTGCTGCCCTGATTGTGAGGAGGTGGACAGACTTCGCTCCAGGTCGGCCACTCGCTGACGAGAGGCTTTCAACCGCCCGCTTAACTCCTCTATTTCTTCTGCACACAGGTGACACATAAACCCATCAAGTCATTGCTCACTCCTTTAAGTGCTCTGCAAACAGGTGATACACAAACCCATCAATTCACTGCTCACTCAAGTCCTTTATTTGCCCTGGAAACAGGTGATGAACAAACACCTGAAATCATCACTCACTCACTCAACTCCTCTCTTCGCTCTGGGAACAGGTGACGGAAAAAAACATATCAACGCCCACTGGACTCTTCACTTTCTACTCGGAATGGGTTTAAAAAAAAAATCAAATGAAAACACCAAATTGCTGTTATTCTTTCCTTCCTTCCATAATTCACTTTCATCTTCATCTCTCTCTCTCTCTTACTTTTCACTATCCATGGAGTTATATTCTCTTTAAAGACCACAACTTGCTCTGACTTTATTTCATACTTTGGAACACATGAAGCGCAACAATGGACAGTGCTATGTAAGAAGTGAAAACTCGCTGTCATCCATTCTTCACACTTTCAAACCCCCCCCTCTCCTGTCCACCCTACCCTGCTCTCCCCCTTGCTCTCCCCCTTTCTCCTAATCATACACACAGTTTTCAGTCACACACAGATGCATGCAAATAATCTCCTACAGCATTCCCTTCAACAATATTTGATCACTTCACTCATTCTCTCTATGTCATCAATTCGCCTTTCCCTCTCTTCTCTGCCATTTCTCCCTCCCTCTCTCCTCTGTGTGTGTGTGTGTGTGTGTGTGTGTGTGTGTGTGTGTGTGCGTGTGTGCGTGTGTGTGCATGCGCGCGCGTGTCTGTGTGTGCGTGTCGCCGTCTGCCTCTTACCCAGCCTCTGGTCAGCTATTCGTTGTGACTGTCCCACTTGTGACTGAAGTTCTGTCTTCTCAGCGACCAATATGCCTATGGTCTGTATGTGAACCTGCACATCACACTACATCATTTCACTCCACCCACTGCTCCGATGTCTGAGCATCATTAGATACACACTAATCCATACTGACTTCAGTGAAACTATGAACCTTACTGACAAAGGAAAGAAACTTAACAAGAGAGGGGAGAGGTAGGCGGGGGGGGGGTGGGGGTGGGGGGTTCAATATGGGTTATATTGCAGAGCCAGTATGAGGAGAACCTTGCAAATAATGAACAATTCTGAACAGGGGTACTTTAACGTGTTTGATCTATATACAGGTTTGGTTTTATTTACATGTGTATTTGACTGGATATGCATACATGTATGTAATGCGTGTGTAATTTACACATTTACCTTTGCTTGTACATGTATATAAGTATGCTGTATATCTACAATACTTCTTTTTTTTTGTTTTGTTTATTTCAAAAAACACAGACTAAGAAAAACAACTTTTTAACAAGACCATAAGAGGCATGGATATGGCATAATAAACTGAAACAGAGGCCATCACTATAGCAAAGCAGGAAAGCTGGCCCACACATTCTAATATTAAGGATAACAGACAACAGCATCCCAGAACCTACACCCAAAGGTATATGTCCCTTGTGAAAGACCTTGGAAGGTTAAAATATCGGAATATTTTATGAGTCTGTTTTTTTTATATCTATTTTATGTGCATTTGGACCAATGGTACAGATGGAGTTCAAATCAAGGTGATTTTACACGCTAATTAAGGCTGGAGTGGTGTTCGAAATAAACAAAAAGATAATTTGGGAAAAGAAAATAAAAAGAAAGTGTGCTAAGACCTAATCTATTCCAGCGAGAGAGAATCCAGATGGAGATGGCTGGGAAATATGCCAGCTGACCCGACTCACTGTCCAGAACAGCTCTACTATGGACACTTCATGGGAAAAGAAACCAAGGAAGATCCCACAACACAAGCGAATCAAAAACAAGCTAAAAGGCGAAGGACTAACTCTCAAGCTGGCTTTCAGAGCAGTAGCAGACACAGGAGATCCCTTGCCATCGCCTGAAGCGATGGACAGCACACAGAGAAATGAATCAACCATCTGACCAGCTTCCAAACAGCAGAAGGCAAGATAAATGCCTTGGGTGGAGCTACACCTAAAGTCTTACACAGCACAAACGAGTGTCCAACGTTTCTAAACACCTTATGGATGGATGGCAGTTCTCTGAACAGCCTATGGTCCAATTGGCTCAATGGACACAGCTCTGTTCTCTTGATCAAAGGGTCCTGGCTTAATCCCCATGTCAGACAGGCAGGCTGAGGAGATTGTCTTTTCACATCACCTATATGGAAACTCCAACACGCTCCATGTGCTTCCAATGGGACTCTAAGCCCATGTCCCATGTATCAATGCATACATTCAAAAGAACACCAATGGAAAAAAAAAATTCACATCATTTAGCCCATCTAAAATTTATGGCAGAGTAGGATATTGCATACCAGTGGGTGGGATGGTTCACACACACACACACACACACGCACACATACACGTTATATTCTAACTGCTTCCTCAAGTTTGGTTTTGCAATGTTTTATTTCTTACCTTCTGTGGTGATGACTTTTTATCAATCGCACTTAGTTCATGAGTGAACCAAACCACATGTGTGAAAGAAAACTGACAGAATAATTGGAGGTTACACTTAGTGTTGTTACTGTTAGTTCACCTCTGCTAAACAAGACCAATTCCCAAGAAGCTTGCAAGATGTGCAGACTGATGCTGTGGATAATGTGCAGTTCCATCTTCTTTCCTTTTCCTGCATTACCTGGGCTGGAGTGCCCTCTATGATATGGGTTGCTAAACATTTTATGCATTGTCAAGCTTTTTTGTGAATACAGATGTTTGTCCTGAAGTTCAAAGGATACTAACACCAGTTTTTTGTGGTAATTCAATGTGATTTTAGTGCTGTAGTTTTGTTTATGTTCTGAAAGTGTCTGTTTTTTTTCAAACAAAACATTCATCATTATGTATAATTTTGGTCTACTCATTACAAAAAAAATCAAACTATTGTGATATCTGGCTGTAGCCAAGGATATAACAAGAAAATTCCCCAAGTATCTAAGATATATGTCAAGAATTGAAAGAGCAACGGGCATATCAGTGAACCTACCTACGAAAACAAAATTGCATCCCTTGATACCTGGACTGTACTGTACCCCAGAAATGCATAAATTTATCATACAAAACAACAACTGTGGGTTGTAAATTCACTACCAAATATTTACACAGGTGTTCAGTAAACACTAAAACCACTTTTTGCTGGGTTTGTATGTTTTTGTTTTGCTGCTGTGGGGTTTTGTATGCTTGCAAAATATATTTCTTTTTTTAAGTTGAATTATACATTTATTTATTATACTCAGAATTAACAAAATCAAATATTATTTGCAGACATTATAGCCCTAGGTATAAGAAGAAAACATGCCAAAAATCTAAGAGATATCTCTACAAATAAATGATGAGCACTGATCAAATTAGTGAACCTTACGCAAAAAGTCCAATTTTGCTCCGGCACACAGAAGTACAAAACTGACACAAAATAGCAGCAGTCAAGGGGTTAATGGTGGGATCAAAAACAATCACATATACACGTCTCAGTGGTAGGTGGGTGAGAGAGACAGAGAGAGAAGAGAGAGAGAGAGAGAGAGAGAGAAAGAGAGAGAGGGAGAGAGGGAGAGATCGGAAGAGAGACAGAGGAGATGAGAGAGAGAGAGAATATGTCTATTACTGTGCTGTGAATATAATAATTTTCAGATCAGCAGACATTCAAACACAGTGTGATGATGTGTGCTGCTGTACCTGAAGCTGTTCCTTCAGGGAGGCCACGTCCTTTTTGTATCTGTCGTTGAAACTGGTGCGCTCTGTTTGTAACTGGTCCTGCACGCTCTGTACCTGCTCTCTCTCTGTACACATCATGCACTAGATCGATTTATAAGAAACTATATAACCACAAACTGTGCACCACATCAATGCAGTGTTACAAAGTACATGTAGCCACACCACCTCACACACATCATGTACAACATCAATATATCAAGTATCACATTAATGACACATGACATAGCACATAACAAAATTATCATGTAGCACATCGATCAGCCTGTTCCACAGTGCATGTACTGAACTGAATGTACACATTACACGGTATAGTATATGATGCCAAACTGAATGTACACATTACATTGTGCACACTCCACCACACTAACCAAACATCTTACACGTAACACATTGCACCATACCACACACATCAGTCACCACATAAACACATTGCTGCCACATCACATACCATGTACCACATCCAATGTGTAACAAATAATCTGAAAAAGGATACATATTTTACCACATTAACATATCATATGAATACTGCACACTACACATTATGCAACACAAGAGGTATCTGTACCATATTGTGAACATCATATACTGACCGCATACAATATATATCACAACATCAAACAAATCAGATGCCACATGAAACACATTATGTATCATACCACATGAAAAAAACAACCTATTCTACCACATATCACACAAGCATCATACACTTTATCAAACACACACAGAGAACCTTACACACAAGGAATTACATTGCATACAATATCTATACCATAACATATCAAGCTGTACCATTATCACACATCAAGCAAAATAATACACATCACATGTAACTTATCAAACATAAACTGTGTATAACACAGTACATCGTATCATGGATCACAAGTCCTATGTTACATTGTACACATCAAATTATGCCCATTTCAACAGGACACACACACACACAAACACACACACACACATGTGAAATTCCTGGTAAACATATCCATCCAAACCCCGAACAGAAGTAGCCAACTGAAAAACTACCCTCTAAACTGTGCATCTATCAAAACTTCAGACCTTAAAAAACCCTCAACCCGAGAACGAGTCTCTCTCTAAACATCAGCCCCTAAAGCGGTCAGCCCTAGGCAAGTTTCTATCCAAAAATCAATCCCTGAAACACTGCCCATTTTATGTTTTTCCTCTAACATATCACTCACTGAAACAGTGAAACATTAAATTCTTGCAGCTGTATCTCAACATCGGTCCTTAAAACACTCATGCCCCTGTTGTATCATTATCCAGAGCTGCCAAGATCTCAAAAGCACAAAGTGTTGCATTTTTGACATTTTAAGTGTAACATTCCAAATTTAAGCGTGTCACTTGTATACGATGCAAAAGGTCAGACTCAACAGCACTTTCAATCACAAGATGTTGGACTAGGAAGACTGAAATCTTGCTACTTATGGTCTGGTTTTAAACATGACAGAAAAACAAAGGGAAAAAAAGGCCAACAACCAAACTAATTCATACGGTAGCAAAATCACAAATACATTATCTTTAGTGATTCTTCTTCAGCTTTTTTTTCCTCACTTTTACTGACAATGTGTTTTTTTTGTTTTGTTTTGTTTTTTAAACCAAAATAAGTCTACAGTCTAAAGAACTACATTTTCTTGGTCATGTGCTGCCAGTGAGTCTGCGAAGCACTTTTTTTTTTGTTTTGTGTTTTTTTTTTTTTTTTTTTTCTGTTTTTTTGTTTTTTTTAACGTGACGTTTCATCAAACAGCATAGTAGTGTATCATCGTCAATGAAATCATAGCATGCTACAATAAAAATGTAGCACTAGGCAGTTCAGTTTCTCTGAACATCAGTCCTTAGAATACTCATATTCTTGCGTCTCTTTCCTAATCTCAGTTCTTAAAACACTCAACCCCTGTTCACGCTTTGTGTGTCTTTCTACCTAAACATCAGTCCTTACTACACTAAACCCCATGTGGTGTCTTTAACTGAATACCAGTCCTTAAAACACTCAACCCATGTTCATACTGTGTGTCTATCAACACATCAGGCCTTAAAACACTAAGCCCACATCATGTCTTCATCTCAACATCAGTCCTTCAACTATTCAGCCTGTGTTGGTCTTTACCACAACATCAGTTCTTCAAACACTCAGTCTACGCTGTGTTTTATACTAAACATCAGTCCCCAAGACAGTTAGTCCACGGTCAGCTTACCAGTTGCAGATTGTGTGTGTTGAGTTGTTCGTTGGCTTGAGAATGCTTCTCTAAGAGAGCTGCTAGATCAGTGTTTCGACTCTGAAAATCATTATAACAATGAATCAGTTGATCATAGGAAATGCCCAAATTCATTACATCTGATGACTTGCGTTGTTCAAAGAAATGGCTAGAAATGACCACTTCAATGAGCATGTAAATGTGATAGACAACAACACTGGACCAGCATGCAGAGTGTGTGTGTGTGTGTGTGTGTGTGTGTGTGTGTGTGTGTGTGTGTGTGTGTGTGTGTGTGTGTGTGTGTGTGTGAGAGTAACATATGATTAATCGGACAAGTAAGTACAGCATAAAGGTTATTTCACAATAAACTGGTTTTTCAGTCGGTCAGAGAGAGAGAGAGAGAGAGAGAGAGAGAGAGAGAGAGAGAGAGTGTGTGTGTGTGTGTGTGTGTGTGTGTGTGTGTGTGTGTGTGTGTGTGTGTGCGCGCGTGTGTGTCTGTGTGTGTGTGTGTGCATGTGCATGCACACGTTTATGCATAGTATATGCATACATCTGTGTGTGTCTGTATGCAAACCTGTTATCTCTAATTTTGTATTTTCAACCTCAATTCTACTTTGCACACAACTGTTTTCAATTTACTTTCAGCCCCTATATGGCCTCAGAAGTTGGCTGGGCTACAAACATCGTAACTTAATGTGCTCCAAAATGTGTCATGCTCTTCATCAGCCACCTGGGTATGATCAAGCTTTCAATCTACCAATAGAAACATCAATCAACGCTCTGCATCCAAACATGTGTATGTCAAAGTGAGATACATTCCTAGTGCATAAGAATCACCTTGGATGCACGTTATCTACCATACATATCCATGCACTCTAAAGGAATCTTGGGAACTGAGATCCAAATTTACCACCACATCATATGATAAAGCTACATGCCAGGGACACACACACACCCACACAGACATAGAAACACAGACACAGCAGACAGGAGATGGAGAAAGTGACAAAGCTACATGCCAAGAAGACACACATATATAATATACATACACAGACAGGGAATGGTAACAAATGCAATGAACAGACAGGCAGTGAGAGAGAGTAGCACAATAAACAAACAGAGAGAGAGAGAGGGAGAGAGAGAGAGAGAGAGAGAGAGAGAGAGAGAGAGAGAGAGAGAGAGAGACAAATGACAGAAAATGAGAAAGAGAAGAGAGATAGACAGTGAGCGAGTTAGAGATAGAAAACAGAGACAGAGAGATACAAACCTTTAATTCTTCCAGTGTTGAATTCCCTGATTCATCAGCTATACTGGTGTAATCTGTTGACTGTTAACACAAACACACATGTAAAATACATACACAAAAGACGTATCTACATAAACACAGCCACTCACAAACTTTGAAACACACATATAAACATACATACACAAAGACATAAAACCCACACCAACCAGGGAATCTGTTACCTGACAGTAACATTGTGGACATGCTGTGTGTGTGTGTGTGTGTGTGTGTGTGTGTGTGTGTGTGTGTGTGTGTGTGTGTGTGTGTGTGTGTGTGTGCATGTTTTTTTTCCTTTTCCATTATTGTTTATTTCATTGACCTCAGAAAACTTGAGAAAACTAGAAGTGCTTCCAGCGTTGCTATTTCCTTTTCTTTAGCACACCACAAAAAACGGTGCCTGCATGCAAACTTGTGTGTGTGTGTGTGTGTGTGTGTGTGTGTGTGTGTGTGTGTGTGTGTGTGTGTGTGTGTGTGTGCCTGTGCAGTGTTTAACATCCACACATTTTACTTATCAGTATGCACTTAAATACACCTCCTCTTATTATCCACCCTGCCCGCATTACATCACCCCTCAATATGCACAGAACAGCCATGGTACTCACCTCGGCCAACAAACCGTTTGAGCTGTCTAGACAGCTGCTGTAGACTTTCTGTGGAAGCTGTTGTTCTGGAAAGAGATAGTAAACATGTTAAAACACCGCTCAAATCACTGCATCATTATCATCAACATGAAGCATGTCACCCCATCCCTCCCCCCAGTCATGGAAGATGACATGGCAAAAAAGGACGATCAATCCAAATGACAGTTTCTCTTGTTCCTGCACAGCTGACGAAGTCTCAAAAGTTCAGCATGTAGCATTTTGACATTTAAAGTGCAGTATTCCAAATTTAAGCACAGCATTTGTATGCGATGCCACAAGCCAGACTTAACAGCACTTTCAGCTGCATTTTGATTTGCACATGACATGGTGGACTAAGAAAATGGAAATCTTGCTAGTTATCCAATGGTTTTGACTTGTGTGGGACTAGGAGGATGGAAATCTTGCTAGTTATCACATGTTTTTGACTTGTGGGACTAGAAGGATGGGAATCTTGTTGTTATCACATGGGACTTGTGGGACTATGGAGATGGAAATCTTGCTAGTTGTCACATGGGTTTTGACTTGTGGGACTATGGAGATGGAAATCTTGCTAGTTATCACTATGGAGATGGAAATCTTGCTAGTTATCATATGGAAATTTTGACTTGTTTATCACTGCAGGAAAATGGAAAAGAAAACCTTCAGACCATCCAGACTTTTACCTCCACTCAGCATGATCATTTGGCAGCTCTGCACTGGTATCATTCCTGGCACTCTCCAACACCTCCGACTTCCTGCTCAGAGTGCGCCCTCTGCTGGCTGCCTCTGGTGAGTTCTGCAGCAGGTCAATACGCACTTTTCACAATAAGCGCAGCTAATTCCCTACCCTACAACCCCCCCCCCCCCCCCCCATCATCACAATTTTCTGTCTCTCTCCCTCCTCTCCCCTCCCCTCCTGACTGACACCACCACCACCCCCCCCCCCCCCCTCCCAAAACTACTTATTCTGGCTCCACCGTAGTCTGCCACACCACAGTCTAATGTACTTGTCAAGTCATTGTGACACAAGCCATCAGAAAGCTGTAGACAAGACATATTCAATGTGTTCTAAGGTAAACTGGATTATTTTCAAACACTGAAAGGCAGAGGTCCACACACAACTGAGGCCCCTGGCAGGGTACAGGGGCAGCACCCATGTTTGGGGGGGGGGGGGGGGGGGGGGGGGGAGCTTTGCCCTTTTGAAGCCGGAAACAAATCTAATGAATGAAAAGAGAAACTGGAGGCAATTCAAAGCAAATACATGCAAACTTTAAGACAGACATTTCACCTCGGTGATGTTCGGTACAACTGAAATTTTAGCTTTTCATGAAATGAAGGAGGATTTTAAAGAGAGCCATCACATGCATGTGACAGTATACAATCAATCTGTTTAAGAAACTGACTAGAAAAGGGTAAATATGATTAAAAAAAAAAAAAAAAAAAGACAATGTAAAATCCGGTCTTTAACAGGATAACAGATAAACACGATTATGCTCTTTTTCATCCAGTCCCTGCCCCAAGTAGCGTCAGTTATATAAAATAAAATGTAGAAACACATGTAAAAGTATATAAACGAGGAATTCAATGCATGAGAGAGAGAGAGAGAGAGAGAGAGAGAGAGAGAGAGAGAGAGACAGAGAGACAGAGAGCGTCTTGGAACAAACTGATGGATGCAAAAGTGTGCCTGGACATGTTAATACGTTCCATGATGCAGTAGTGGACAACAACAACAAAAAATCATGACAATAAACAAAAAAAAAAAGAAATGCCCAGAGTAGGGTAGGGAAAAGGGAACTGCACTGTCTATAGCCAAGCTGACCAAGATGGCCATGTCAGGCCTAGTGGTAACTCATTCAACTTCATTTAAGTTGGTCAGGTACTTAAAGATGGAAGAACTGGGTTAGTAGAGATACAGAGACACAGAGAGAAAGAGGTGTTAATGGAGAGAGAGAGAGAGAGAGAGGGGGGGGGGGGGGGAGAGACAAATATCTACACCCTCAAAACAAAGAAAGAAAACACAAAAGATGTTTTCTTTTAAATCAACAATAAGAGAGACGGAAACAGACAGAGACTGAGAGATCAGAGAGGGAGAGAGAAAGTGAGAGTGAGAGAGAGAGAGGGAGAGAGGGAGGGAGAGAAGTATGAACCCCAAACACTTAAAAAAAAATTTTTTTAAAAAAAGCGTCAGCTGCAGACTTTTCAGACGTTTAAGGTTCTGAGGTTACTCACTGTACCGTTTTCTCCCCATTTAATCCATCCTTCAGCTCTGCATTACGAGCCGAACACTGTGTGCTACACTGTGGCTACACGGACACAACCCAAGACAATTCAGCTTCTCACACCTCTGTGACCTGTCAGTGCTGAGTATTGTTGGCATCTTTGTCATTTGAATATACCCAACTCTTTGCACTCACATCGGTCATGGACACAGGGATGCCTTCCGTTATTGCATGCATGACTTACATAGCAAACCAATTAACAACTACATGTAAAACAAGGTACAGCTGTAATCTTGAATGGCCCTCTCAAGAGTGCTTGCTATAGGGTCCACAGAGGAATGGCTGAACTTCTGTCACAGCTTTCCGTTTTAGTTCTGGGGTGACAACGCAATCCTACTGGGAGGCTTGAGCAATTTAAACAACAACAAAAAATTCAGCGAAAAACAGATTTTCCATCTAGACAAATTTCTAACACCCCCCCCCCCCCCCCCCCCCCCCCCCCATCCCCCCTGATTCTGTCGTCACATAAGTTTTAACCCTGTCTGTATTACTATTAGTGTAATTTGAAAGTCATGATGCCACACACACAAGCACATGCACAGAAGCACACTCATCCACCCATGCACTTATGTACACGCACACACGTACCATCTCTCTCTCTTTTCCGGATAACCCCTTCCTCCCAATCTTATTCACACATCCACACATACACACTGTCCCTCTCTCTTTCTCTTTCTGTGCACGCACCCTCGCACATGTATATACATACAAACATATGTGCAGAACCATGCATGCACACATGAATACCTGCACAAGAACACATACATACATACCCTCTCTCTCTCATTTGCCCCTTGTTTCGTATTTTACACACAACACACACACACACACACACACACACACACACACACACACACATGCACACACACACACACACAAACACTCTCTCTCTCTCTCTCTCTCTCTCAATAGCTCCTCATTCCCTATTTTCCCTATTCTCACCTGTTCTGGCACAGGGGAGATACTGCGTCGAGATTTTGTGCTCCACACCCTCGTCTTCCACACCATTATCTGTGGCCGACTTGTTGGAGCGACCTGAGGGCGCTGGGGATCGACTGGGTGTCCGTCCTGACCGCTGCTGGAACTGCTTCAGCTGCAACATAGGACACACGGTGTGGCAGACCCACTGAGGATGAGGTACACAGTCATTCACAGCTGCTGCACAATGGGGCATGATGTGTCAGGACAAGAACAGAACACCACCACTGGCAGTTCCATGATGGTCAAGATCACTCAGTATGCCTTGCTTATCGTGAGACAAAGGACAAACTTGAATGATTGCAACGCAGTGCTCTGATGGATAACAGAAGATCAAAGGACAAGAATCAAGCAAAACAGACTCAAATTCAGTGCTCCTCATTATGTAAAATCAAAGATATGGTACATCATACAGCCGAAAATCACATGCTGAAATCTTAAGCACTGGGTTGCAACATACTCCATTTTTTTTTACACACTAAGAGTTCAACTTTACTAACAACACTATACATTCAAATCACATGTCCATGCAATGTCCCACTGTGCCTATCTCCCTCCCCTCCTCCTTATCTCAAAACGTCAAAACTGATCGAAATATATCTTCGAAGAACAGTTCAAGATGTACTAGCAACAAATTAGCAAAATCAAACAAACAAAAATGCTGGTTGCTTTTTTTTCATGAAAAATTAAGCGGGATATGTACAGTAGTTTAAAACATGTATGCAGACATGCTAAGCTATAAGTACTGACAGTGTATGCATAGGACCACTTTCCAGATGCAATAATTATACCCCGTAGACTAAAGGGGCAGAGGTCATAGACAGATGTGTATAGCTAACTACTCAAAGGTACAGTTAAGATATTCAATGTCTACCCCTGAACCCCACCCTCAACATTCATTATGATAAACCCAGTTCACTGATCCTCAAATTCCAAGCTACACTTTTTATTTAAATTAACCAGCCCTATAGCTTTTAACAAAAACTCTGTTTGGCATAGAATGATTGTTTACAGACCTTATCTAAAAAAAAAAAAAAAAAAGAAGAAAAACATGAACACGAACGCTACATTATAACGTTTCAGCTTGCAAACTGAAAACCATTTATGAATTAGTTTCATTGAGATACTGAAACTGTCTAATGATATGTACCAATTCAATTCTAAATTTAGGAATTTTTCTAACTACATTTAAAAAAAAAAAAAAAGAGAGAACTGAACCCCCCCCCCCCCCCCCCCCCCCCCCCCCCCCCCCCCCCCCCCCCCACACACACACACACACATACCGGAACGAACTCATCAAACTGACACTTATCACATAACTTTCCCTTGCAATCATTTTCATTCATGAACTGACTAGTCAAAAAAAAAAAAAAATCCACGGGAGAGGAGGGAGGGGGAGAGGGCAAAAAGGGGGGGAGGGGGAGGAGCAGCAAGCACAAGAAGCCTATTTAAAGCCCTTATTTCATTTCATTACAGTAAGCACACCACACACACATACACACACACACACACAGAGCACATGGAAAGGAGAGTGCGGAGAACGGAGATGGGCTGATAGTATGCAGAATGTCTGAGAGGGGGATGAGGGTGGTTTTGAAAAGAAAACAAATCTAAGCACCTGTACTGAACAGCTGGGAGTCTAAGGAACATAATAGCTAAGCTTTGGTGAAAGCTAAAAATGACAAAAATTTTTAAAAAGCACATAAATGATGGGACAGCAGGTTGTCTGTACCAGGGGGGGGGGGGGGGGGGGGGGAAGGGGAGAGTATGGGGCAGACAACAGGGTGGAGAGGGGGAAGATATGCACAGTTTGAAGGCAGTTCATAGGACTGGCACTAGTGGCAGGTGACCACTCAGGAGGCAAGCAACAGAACTTTCACATCATTTGTTAAACTGGAGGAGTGAGCACAACTTACTATATAAGTCACAGCATAAAACATAAATAAATGCATCATCACCCTCACATAGTCACAACATGCCATGATAATGACCCTCAAATAGTGGGAAAAGGCAGGACGGGTGGTGGTGAACAATCATGGTAATAATTTAACAGAATGCAAAATTGTAAAGAAATGGGGGGGGTGGGGGTGGGGGGTGGGGATGACATCAGCCCTGAAAATAGCATGCATTTTACCCGCCACAGTGAGCAGAAATAAAACTTTACTTGCATAAGTATATGAAAGTTGAAATGATGAAATAAATCACAAAACTTAACACTGAGATGAAATCTGTAGGACTGGTGTCGTCGGTTGCTTTGCTTTGTTGTTGTTTTTTTTTTTTTTCTTTTTCCCTCTGGAGATAACTGCCTGAGAAAAAAAAAATGTTATATTTTCACCTTATCTGCAATTACTAAGAAGGCAGGGGCTGGGGTGGGGTTTTGTATCTTTTTTATCTGTTTTTTTTTTTTTTGTTGTTTTTTTAATCTTTATCCTTTGTCCCATTATAAGCTGCTGTATAATTCAAAGTATGAAATCGATCAATTCTGAGGCTAGTATTTGGTATTGTTTTGGCAAGCAAACTTTTTTTTCCCTGGGCTGATAAAGTATCTTGACCTGATCAGTAAATTTTTTAAGCATTACTCAAGGCTAGTCTGGAGAACTTGCAGCTTTCAGGGCTGGATCTTCTCTCCACCATGATGCTCTGGTTGTGTATTCATGTACGCATGAGAAATAGTGGGAGAAAAGATATTTTTCCTTCCTTGTAAAAATCAGTCTCCTAATAAATTTCACCACCTTTTCAGGGTTCAGATTATGAACTCATTCAGGTTTGAGGAATGAATATCTCATCTGAGTTTAGGTAATTAACTGCTCAGCACTTTTCAATCTATCCTTAAAAATGTTGTGACTTCTTCATTGTTTATTGATTTTCAGGAAATTGAAAAGACTCAATCAGTGAATGCCACACACTATGCCTTACATTTTGTTTAAACTTGGTTTTTGTTACAGTTCGGACATACACACAAGCCAGGATGTAATGTATACTTTTTGCAGACCCAAGCAAACAATGGCAATTACCAGCTAACAAACAACTGAAACTGACAACAATCTCAGTGAAGACCACAATGCACCACAGAATTTAGGCGACCCAATCATGCAGCGCATACTTCACTACAATGCATGACTCATGATTGTGAAAACGCTGGAGGCACAAAATGATAAATGGCATCTCAGATCAGGTACGACAGAACAAACAAGAACCATAAAGCCTGAATCACACAATTTCTAGCAGGGAGACAAGACATAGTGGAAAGCCCTAGTCAGCACAAAAAGAAGTGGCTATACCAGCTAGCTAACAAAAATGGAGAAATTACAGAAAGCAAAGCAAACCCCATGCTCCTCTTTTCTCTACTACATGGTGTATGAATATAGAGTAGTGCTCCAGTGTACAGCACCCTGCCCACAACAAGGCAGCAATGAGGAAGGATTTCCTATTTCATTTTCTCTCCTCTGCTCAAGATTTCATCCCCTCCCTGCAGGTGAAAATTAGCACATGCACATGCAGCATGACTGTGAAATGACCAGCAGTCTTGTACAGAACATATAACTTTTGCAAACTTTGTGAAAACATGGGACTATCGGCAGCCCTTTATCATCTAGGCTGTAGTCTGTTCATGTTAACACATTATACACTGATATATTCACAGCTAGGCTTCCTCATTTACCTTAGCTCCAAAATAAATCACTTTATTTGCTGAAAGTTAAATCACTTAAAAGCACAAACACACTCTCATAAATTGACATAAAAACATACCCCAGATACAAAGCTTAAGTATCAAATATCCAACAGTGTGTCTGACAGACAGTCTTAATGAATCACAATAATAACATGGTGTAACAAAAGAATCTAAAGCAAACTGTTAAAAAAAAATCATCATGATCATGAATGTGGACATTGATGGAGGGCACACTGCCACCAAAAAGGCCTTTGACAGTGCAACCGGAAGAATGTGAGACGGGACACAGGTCTAAAATGCTCCACAATGACAGCAGAGTTTCAAATCACATACAAATGGAGTAAATCATGTACTGAAATCAGAGAAAAAAAATCTTGTATACAATGTGGGCAAAAGTGTATGAATGGACTGAAAATTTTTTATAACTGAAGGGTGTGAACGCATACTTATTTACATGCAGTCTTGTGATTTTCCATCAGAGAAGTGAGACGAATGATCTCGCATTTTATAAACTACAATGCAAGAAATTCTGTTGAGTTGTTCCCTTTAAACCAGGCAGTCAGGCAACTGGCAAAGGCCTTACATGTCTAGTTTGTCAGAATCAAAATGCTGATTGTTCTGTCTTTCATTTTCAAAAGTTGTCACACATGGCAGGAGCAAAACGCAAATAAATAATGCAAGCTAGCCCTCAGTAAAAATGGCAAAAACGACTGAAATAAGCCTGAATGTTTGTTGAGTTTTGAGTTTTTTCTAGCCACCATAACCAGAATGGAGCCTGAAGTGACCGTCAAAATGCCAGCACTAACTTGCCGTCAACAGAGTAGACTGACAACAAAGTTTTTGAACAGTAATGGTTTGACCAAGTTTTGGAGGCAGATGTTTGAACTCTTCAAACTTGATGTCATGTGAAACTGACACACAAAACAGAAAGCCAGCACTCTTGTCTACAAAGGAGGGTTTCAACATCAGCTCTTGTTCCACATCAAAAGTCCATGGAACACCGACTGTCTTCGTGAATTAAATCAAAGCTGGTTGCTGCAGATTCACAAGCCTTTTGACCATGGAATACCCAGTTTCGTATTTAGAAACCATGATCATCACAGCCCAGTCCATTGTTTTAAAAAAAATTAAGTTTAATACTAATAGGACAGTCTGTTACTAATATTAAACTGCAGATCAAGGATAACATAACAATTGTTCATTATTTGTGTAACTAATTTAGATTACATTTCTAGATTATTCTATCACTTACTTAGATAAAACTGGTAACTTATAATTCTGTTGGATAAGTACAGTTGGACAGAGGAAAATTTCTAATTCAATGAGATTCAGTGTCTTTGTTTAAATTTGATTAAATACTTCAAAGTAATTTTCACTGATTTGTACCAGCCCATAAAAGAACAGTTAACATTACTTAGGCTGTTGAAGACTTCTATGAACCCATGTATAGTCACTTGCGACCACAATACTGAATATAAAGCACATACTTTGAACACATGCATAATGTGTGCGTGCGCGCACACGCGCACGCACGGTGTGTGTGTGTGTGTGTGTGTGTGTGTGTGTGTGTGTGTGTGTGTAAGCGTGTGCGTGTGTGCATGTTTTTCTGTGCCGGATTATAATAAAATTAAATGCTGAAAATAGTCATCTTACAATGGTCCGGCATCATTGTTCAATATGATCCTGCCACTGCCAAGAGTACTGGCTGAAGTATAAATCTTTCTCTTAACAATATTTGCACTTTGAGCAAGTACACACAAACAATCATAAGTTCTCAATATATACTGAAATAGCACTAAGAATTAGTCATCTCTTCATTTATGAACAAGACTGGTTGAGACATGCTGATCTAGGAGGCATGTATTTTTCCATGTGTAATATGTTTAAGCAGGTATAAACATATGCATGCACAAATGTACAGAAATGTGTATGCAGGCTACATTAAAAAAATTTTATGTGCACTTGTTAGCAGCATTCTGAAATGTAACACTGATGTAATGTGTTATACAGAATACTATATATGATGACTAGAGATCTATATGTACTATCATTTTTTTGTGTAAAGCATCTACAGCACTTTTCTGGACAGTGTGCTACATAATGATTCCACTGTTATTATTCGTAGCAGTAGTTGTAGTAGTTTTTTGTGTGTGTGTGTGTGTGTGTGTGTGTGTGTGTGTGTGTGTGTGTGTGTGTGTGTGTGTGTGTGTGTGTGTGTGAGAGAGAGAGAGAGAGAGAGAGAGAGAGAGAGAGAGAGAGAGAGAGAGAGACTGTGTATGTTGTTTGTCAGTGTCACTCTGTGTGTGTGACTCCGTGTGTGTGTGTGTGTGTGTGTGTGTGTGTGTGTGTGTGTGTGTGTGTGTGTGTGTGTGTGCATGTGTGTGTGTGTGCGCACGCACATGTGTGTGTGTGTGTGTGTGTGTATGTATATATGTGTGTGTGTGTGTGTGTGTGTGTGTGTCTAAATTCAGGAAACCAACTTTACTTTCTGGTAGGGTAATTGGTATTTAATAATCTGAGTTGGTCATTTTAGTATGCATCAAAGCATCTGAACTGAAATACTTTCATTTTCTATCTCAATAACATATCACTCATTCTGTTGAAATTTTGAGATACTGAAATTCTACAAAGCATTTTAATGCAATTTCAGTATTTCAACATCACTTAGTCACTTCGATTCAGTTCACAGATCCCGATCAGAGGTGGAGCAAAATGGAAATCCTTTCCTCAGAAGTAACAGAAAGCAGGAGAGTCAAATGGGATATAAACTGTCAGCAACTTACAAGCAGTTGCCAAGTTGGTTAGTGGCAAAGTCAAGTGGAATAGCACTCAAGAGTCAGATCTCTGAAGTGTAAAGTTGACATGTATCCCAATCCACCAAATGAGAAATGGCAGTCTTTACACCTATAACAGTCACATCACTTCACTTTAGTTTCCATTTGTCAACCATAAACGTGCATGTCACACTACATTCATATTTCCATGTACAAGAGCAGCGGGCCTAGAAGCACTGAAACTATGCATGAATCAAATAATATCTATAGATTTATCACGCCCCAAACAATCTTCAATAAGAAGTCTGCTACGGAGGAAAGTTTCGGTACCGTATTTTACATCACAATGGCTATCTAAAGAAACTATTCCATTCAGATTTGATACACAATGAATAAGATAGTCTGGTTTATATGAGGCGACACTCTACAATTCTTGTGAATGGATAAATAAGTGTGCATACCCTCTTTTTTGCGGCTGCTATCTTATCCTTCTTCGTGGAGTCGGCCATTTTCGGCATCTATGCGTGCGCATATTGACACGCAAACGGAAGCAAGTCGTACACAAGTAGGACTAATAGTTTCGCATGAAGCCACTGTGAACTTGAACAGTAAGTAAGTAACCAGGACATTTTACACAATTTAAATTCTTCTCATACGTGGACAAGAAAAATGTTCAGTTATCCGTGACTCCAGCTGAATAACGGTTAGGACAGACTAAGCTACCTTGTGTGACACGTGTGACACCAAAGATAGTATCCTATTGAGGAATGTCTCCCCGGCCAAAAACAAATAGATGAAAAAAAAAAAAAAATAACAAAGAAAAGGATAAAAACACACACAAACACCACCACTGTTCCGATAGATGTCCAGGAAGCTACCCTCTCTCTCTCTCTCTCTCTCTCTCTCTCTCTCTCCCATTCTCGCATGAGATGTCCCTCGAGCGCGGCATAATGCCTCCTCAAATCAAATCTGGTTCGCCTCTGCTTCCACTGAAACAATCGAGCGCTCCCTTCTCTCTCTCTCTCTCTCTCTCTCTGTTGATACCCTTGCCCCTGTTGATAAAAGTCTTTTGCTAGATTCTGTGTGGGATCTTTCTGCTACCACGCCATTCTCTGAGATTAAGTTGACTCAGGCTGCTGATGATGATAATGATGAGCATTCACGAGCGCAACAACATACTTCTAACTTCGTTGATAGTTTTTGTTCTACAAACACCTCAGCAAGAGCTCGAAGACAGATTGGGGTGAAATCTACCCCGAAACTTGCCAAACGCTCAAAGCGCAATCGTAGACGAACCCTGTGTCCTATTCAGCATGTTGACAGGTCGGTCAATGACAAACTTGATTCTATAGAAACGACCCTTGATATCATGGCGAATAGCCAAACTGAAAGACACCTTGAGTTAGTGTCAAAACTGGAAGATTTTAAAGTAGCTCTGAAGAAGGAGCTTAAACATTATATTGACCACAAAATAGAATGTCTGCAGTCACATATAGATGACCTTACATCTTCTATCTCTAAATGGGACAACACTATTGTTAGTTTGGTCAAACAAAACCACTCCTTAAAAACACAGGTTGGAACTCTCCAGTCCCACATCCAAGTGATCAAAAACCGACCTATGGCTATCAGTGTTTCCACCCAATGTAACCTTCCTGTTGCTAACGTCAATGTAAATGCTGTTGACGTACAACAGAGTGTCTTGTCTCTCTCTCTGAAGATGCGGTGTCTTCCCCATCCCCCGTTCATGGCATTTTAGATTATAGAACCCCCACAGACCTGACACCCCCAGAAGATGAGGCGAGTGAGGAGTGTCCGGCAAACAAATGTCAGTCTGATCCTCAGGATCAGCATGCCGACATAGTCAACATGGACGTACCTGTCCCAAAACCGTTTTGATCTTTTATCCAGTCTCCATGAGAAACAGCAGGGACCTGACAACACTGCACTTTTTAAACACTCCCCCAATGTTCAGAGTTCTACAGAAAACTTCCTCCAGCACCAGGACTCTACACATAGCGTTAACCCAACACACCAAAAATCACCATCCCCAATCATGCTTCATCACTGCTCATAGGTGACTCGGTCATAAGGAATTTAAATCCCCAAAAGCTTCAGACGTATAACGACCCTCTCTTTAAAATATGCATTCCCGGTCTAACTGCAGTCGACATCGTTCAATGGTTAAATGGCTCAGAAAAACAAGAACAAATACAAACTGTCATTATACACGTTGGTGTCAATGACTGCCCAGCTGGTCCTATCCCAACCCAGGTCTGGTGTGAACTGATTGGATTATGCCAGACCTGTTTCCCCTCAGCTTATATATAGCCTTTAGTTCCATCATCCCAGCTCGTGGCCGGAGTCACTTAAACAACAGCATTGCACCATCTAACAGGAACCTTTATTCAGCCTGTACCAGTATGAAAGTAGACCTAATTGCCAACCACAGTGCCTTTGTCACCCCACGTGGTGCACCACGTCTCGCTCTGTATAGAGATATTACCCACCCTAGCGTGACAGGCACTGCATGCCTGGCAGTAAATTTTAAAAAAGTTCTTCCCCAGATTGTGCAACCCAGAGTCCAAGACTCTTTCCGTGGACCTGTCTTCTCTCGTGGACCATCCCAACATACCTCAGTTTCTTCCTTAGACCACAGTAGGGGGAGAGTCCCATTTTACAGCAATACCCAGTACCGCTCACAACCCTACTCTTCGGTGAATGAGCGAGTTCCCCCATTAGCTTCCTCTTCCCACTTCCCCCAGTTACCCTCCCATAATGGCCAGGTCAGCTGTGACAGGACCTATCCAATACAGACTGGATATCCACATGATCTGGTCCCTACAGAGAGGTTGGAACGTGACACTGACGTAATGATTTTTTTCCCTCCCTAGTTAACCAGTCTAAAGATAGTAGACCTATGAATGCTTCTAACGATGCTTCTTCAGCATTCCCCCATTCCCACCACTCCTTCCCCAGACAAAATTACACAGCTCCCTACTCCGCTTATCCCAGAATCCCAGGTCCATACCCATACCTGCCCTATGTGCCTGGAGGAGACCCCTTGCCAAGACAGTACATTGGTTCGGGTGGTTCTAACTCCTTGTCCACACAACAGGGTGTAAACTACGACTCCCGAAATAGGCCACCACCCAGGAATCCCCAATACCAGTATGCCAACCATTTTTTAAACATGGCACCAGCGTGGTCTTCAGCGATCTATACCAGCCTGGTAGACTCTACCCTATTTATCAAACCTAATGCTCATATGATCCATCCCATAATGGAATTGCTGGTAATGTGTGAATTGAAGTTGTTTTTCATGTTTGTATGACCATTTGTTCTTTATGCATTCATTATTGTTATGTAGTCTCTGAACGTTTGAAGGGACTCAAGTCGTCAGTAGATTTGAAGTTCGTTTGTATAAATGGTCCTGCTTACACGGGTGGAGGCAATGATGATATTGGATCGTGGTGCTTCTCCTTAGAAATTGTGTGGCCTTGTTGGTGTGAAAGCTTTCTTTATAAATATTTGCATTATATTGATTATTGAACTTTAGATACCTTTCTTCGTAGTTAAGTTCACTTTTTTTTTCACTCTGTGATTCTAGTGCATGTTTGGTTGTGTCATTTTGATTCCTACTGAATTGATTTATAATTGCTAGTGTCCTGCTGTTAATTATGGGACAATATCAATGCCACCAAATGGCTAAGTAAACCCGGATTTAAGATAGGATATCTTAATGCTTGCCATTTGATAAACAAAATTTCAGAGCTACCCTCTATTATGTCTAATTCTAATGATTGTTTTCATGTTTTCGGGTTTTCTGAATCGCGATTAAGTAATGTAATACCTGACAGTGTACTCTCGATTCTTGGTTACAATATAATCCGAAGAGACGCTGCCGTGAAATTCGAAACTGGTTTGGTAACGTATGTTCATCAATCTCTGTAAATTATAGGGTCTTGAATATGTTCAACAGATTTAATATTGAAAGTATTTGGATTGAAATTTCGCCTAAAAGGGACCAAACCGTTTTTAGCCAGCTTCATATACAGAAACCCAGAAGAGAGAGGTAGAGTGGTCACAGCGTTTCGAACTCATGATGGAAGATATGTTTTGAGTTGTTCTACGGAAGTTGTCCTGTTGGGTGATTTTAATATTGACTTACTGAAGTCCCACGAAACATGGAAAAAGATGTTATGGATTATTCAACCTGAAGCAATTAATAAACACCCCTACTAGGAAAACGCCAGAATCTGAAACAATAATAGACCACATTTATGTCACTAGCCCCAGTAAACATAATAGAAACGTCTGTTCCAGTCCTTGGCCTAAGCGACCATTTCCCAGTATGCTTAACCTGGTCAAAGAAAGGTATAAAAATTCCCAGATGTGGTCAAAAATGTATATCGTTTCGCTCCTATAGAAACTTTATTGAGGAAGAATTCCTGTCTGACTTAAGCATAGCAAACTTTACAGAGGTTTACCAACATACAGACCCGGATAAAGCATTTATCAATATGGTATACACTTTTCATGTCCGTTTTTGATAAACATGCCCCCCTAAGAACCAAGCGGGTCAAATACATAGAAAAAACCAGCATGGTTGAATGAATGCAGAAATTAATGCCGAAATCCAGACTCGCGAGAAACTATTGCAAGCCACTGGCAAAGACGATAAACTTCAAGAAACAGCGAAACAAAGTAACAGCAGCAATGAACGACGCGCGCTAAAAAATGTGTTTTAATGACCTGATTAAATCTAAAAGTGACACTAAATCAATTTGGAAAAGCTAAAAACCCAACTATCAGGGAAAAGGTCATTAGCAACAGCCCCTAGTAGTGATAATCTCTCTGCCGAAAAGCTGAACAAACATTTCACAACTGTTGCCCAAAGAGTTGTTACGACAGACAATTCACAGTCAAACGATCTGTTGTTGTTGTTTAAAACATTTTTGTGATTAAAAAATCATCCACTCAAAACTTCAGTTCCCATTCATTAGTGTGCACGAAGTTTTCAAAGGACTATCATCATAAAAAAACAGTCTCGTTCACGGGGTTTGGATGGACTTGACAGCAAAATCTTGAAGATATCTGCACCCATTATTTCGGAACACATTACATATGTTTACAATCTCTGTCTTGAAAATTGTTGTTATCCACAAGCATTTAAAGATGCCAAAGTGCTGCCGATTCATAAGTCTGGTGATCTTTCGGACCCATCCAATTATAGACCGATTTCTATATTATCTGCTTTGTCCAAACCTTTGGAAGAAAAAAACACATTAAATGTAATCTTCATTCACATTTTTACCAAATATGATCTATTTCACCCCAATCAGAGTGGATTTAGAGCCAGTCATTCCCTGCCACACCATGCTCACAAACTTAATAGAAGAATGGCATTTTAAACATAAACAATGACTTATTCACTGCTGCTGTCTTTGTTGATTTTGCAAAAGCATTTGATACCATTGATCATGATCTTGTATCTGGAAAATGTATTTATATGGACTTACCTCAGACTCAGTAAATCCCCTTTCCTCTTTTTTGAATAATAGAAGACAAGAAGTATTTCAGGATTCCATTATGTCACCTCTTATGACTGTGAAATATGGTATTCCTCAAGGATCTCTTTTAGGTCCTATTTTGTTTTCTATTTATGTTAACGATTTACCACTTCACGTAACGTCGTCTTCTGAACTGTTTGCTGCTGATACTACCCTTTATAACAAAGATAAAAGCCCTAAAGTAGTGTGTGTTGCAACATGCAGAATGATTTAGATAAATTAGTGAGCTGGACCAAAGCAAATCATATGGCTCTTCATCCTCTTAAGTCAAAGTTCATGTTAGTTACCACCAGACAGAAAAGACAAAACATTAAAACCAGCCTGCCAAGCCTTAAAATTTATGACAAAGCATTGGAAGAAGTCGAATCGCACACATTGTTAGGTCTTACACTTGATAATAACATATCTTGGTCTAGCCACATATCTTTACTTTGTAAAAAACTATCCATGAAAGTGTTTCAGCTAAATAGAATATACTTTTTCTTTTTTACTCATATTTTTCCATGCATTCAACTGGACATAGACTATGCTTCAACTTGCTGGGATTTGGCAAGTAAAACTCCTTAAGACCTCAAGAGCTTATACAGACGTTCTCTCAAACTTATTCTGCTCAAATCATCATCCCTCCAACCCAGTGATTACAAATACTTAGGTATTCTTCCCTTTGAGTTTAAATGCCGCTTTAATAAAACTAATTTTATGTACAAAATTATAAATAATCTAACGCCATCTTATCTCCATAGAAAATTCATTGTAAACGATATTCGTAGTAAACGTACTATTTTCACCCCACGACCTAGGACTAATCTCTTCATGACCTCCCTTACTTACTCGGGTGCCAGACTTTGGAATGAATTGTCCGATCATCTTAAGAACAGCTGTAGTTTGACATCTTTCAAAAAGGCTTACCACAAGACGTTATGGAAACATCTTTAAAATGCCGGCTTGGTTACTTTCGATTTCTAAGTACCTTTCCCCAGTCCAAGTCAAATGGCCATTTTCCCCTCAGTAAAGCATGGATGTAAGTTTTTTTAAGTTTTTTTTTTTTTTTTTTTTTTTTTTTTTTTTTTTTTTTTAACGAAACACCATTACATGTACCTGTATTCTATTTGTGATTTGAATCCTGGTTCTGATGAGTGTGTGTCTATGGTGGTGGGAGAATTCGTTTGATGAGTTTTGATGATATGTCCTCACCTCTAAATTAGGAATTTTTTTTTTCGATTTCTTCTCTCTTCTCTCTCTCCTCTCTCTCTCTCTCTCTCTCTCTCTCTCTCTCCCCCTCTCTCTTTCTCTCTCTTTTTTGTTTTGTGTGGGCGTGTGCGCGCATGCTATGAACATACGCCCAAAAGTGTGTGTGTTTGTCTGCATTTTTTGAATTATTACAGCTCATCTCTTTCGTAAATATTCGTATTCTCTCTCTCTCTCCTCTCTCTCTCTCTCTCTCTCTCTCTCTCTCTCTCTCTCTCTCTCTCTCTCTCTCTCTCGTTTGATTATGGATTTGTGTATTCAATTTTTTTCCCCTGTAGTTTGCTATAATGACTTCCAGGGTTTTGCAATTTTTTTTTTCTCTTCTTTCTTTTCTTTTGTGTTTTCCCCAAGGCTGGGTGGAAAAAAAGCATGTACACTTTGCTTATCTCATTACCCTGGGTAAAATAAAAATTTCGTTCGTTCGGCTAGAAAATATTTGCTTTTTGAAATAAATACATATACTGCATTGTTTCATAACACAGGCGTAAGAATTGATTTTTTATTTGGTCCCATCTCACTGTGATATAAGTGGAATGAAATAGCAGACAGTCAGGACAGCTAGCAAAAGAAGGAGCAAACAGAAACACGAAAAAAATTACTGA
>JADBJO010011065.1:60000-67492 GCA_016801955.1 Conus betulinus
TTTTTTTTTGGGGCCTGGTTGATGTCAAGAGATGAAGGAGGTGCAAAGTGCAGCTTGTCATGTGGTCTTTGACCAGAATGGACCTCCATAGAATTATCTTCATTAAAATAAACAAACACAGAGAAACGCACACACACACATGCACACACACAAACACACACACCAGAAAAAAGTCCTGGTTACTGGGGTCCTTTGTGCCTGCTTTCCCTGTAACTTCAGTTTTGATTTCCTCATCATCTTCAAGGCCATGGTGAATTCAAGTCAGAGTCATTTGTACTGGTAAGTTCATGGGGACTATTGATGGAAAGACTTCGGTGGTTTGCCCCAGAAAGGGGGAGCACACTCACACTGGCTCCACGACTTTGCAGTCATTGTCATCAGTAGGGTGCTTAGACAGGGGTGTCCTGCCTGCATATATCAAGTCATAACAGCCATCACTAAACACCACTGAAATGATTCAGCATCAGAGCGGTGTCTCCTCTAGTGGGTTGCTTTATTGATGTCCTGACTGCGATGTATGGACTGTGACACTGTGAAACAAGACATACCTGTGTACGGTGGAGGCAAAATGAGTAGTGTGAGTTTAATACCACCGACGGGCCACAGAAGATGAGAGGATAAAGACACACATGCAGAATTGTAGAGAATCTAATGTGAAATAGCAGTGCCATGTGGGAACGATCTGAGAGGCAGGAAAATTACAGAGAGGATTTTTTTAATTTAATTTTTTTTTTTACAAAAGATCAAAAAGTCTTTGCAAGTTCTGGCGGATGTAAAAGTTTGGTAAGCAGTGACTGCAGCAATATCAGCACAAACTTCCCAGATAAAGACAATTAAGATATATGATTAGTGACAAACAGCTGAATGATTGTGAATTTCACAAAAAAAAAAAGAACTCATCTTAACCAGACAATTTGGGAACCATTTGGTGACTTCAAAATCTCTGATACTGCTGACTTTACATTGAATTACTATGAACTGCAGAGAGACAATTTTTTTTTCTTCTTTTTTTTGCTGTCCCATCTTCAGTGCCACCTCAGAGGCAGTGCACCCACACCCCTCATTCCAATACTCCATCCACAGCCACAGCCCAGTCAGTCCCACTGCAGCTCTGGCACCGGCAATCCACAAGGAGCAGTCAATGAATATCAAGTTGTCAAGAGGCAACCCACTGGAGGAGACATTGCTCTGTTGCCAAGTCTCTTCAGTGGTGTTCAGTGGCATCTGTTCTGATCCAATACATGCAGTACACTGCCCACTGATGACAGTAACTGCTTAGTCATTGAGCCGACGTGAGTGAGCTCTCCCTCCAGAGGGCGCCACCATGTCCGTCCAGTGACAGCCCCCATGGACTCTCTGATGCCTGTGACCCTAATGGAATCCCGCCAAGGCCACAGACGTGGTGGAGAGGACATAGAAACTGAGGTCACCATGACAGCAGCGCATGAAGGGCCACAGATTTTGAGAGACTTTTTTTTATGCTGATTGATAAGAATGAGGATGATGAAGATGATGAAATGGATTTCCATTCTGGTCTGAGACTGCATGACAGGGCTGTACTCTACGCTTCCTTTCATAATATATCCAAGTGTCAACTAGGCCTGAGAGATACAGACACCTGCAGTGTTGGCCAGGAAATTTGAGCAACACTCTCAGAGATGTATCCATTAAGTCGATGAAACTCAACGGTGAGGTTCCAGTCTTCCCAGCTGAGCCCGTAGCAAACTCATCTCTGGGTAGGAACCCGTTGGGGCAGAAAAATCCCACATGCCTCTGACGGGGGAATCGAACCCACAACCTTCTAGCCAGGAGTCCATGATGCTAGCTACTTCGCCATGGCAGCTGGTCAGATTGACTAATTTCAAACAACAGTTTTTTTTTTAAACAAAATCCATAAGGAAGCCATTAGCTGTTGTAGAAGCAGCAGGGCAGAGTCTAGGAAAGCAGTACAGACCAATAGAAATGGTGGTCAGAGGATGACAGAAACATGAAGCAGACTTAAACAGGTGTTTGTAGTGTACCTAAACCAGACGACTAATAATACCCACATCAGAAAGTATCCAAAGAAATCCTGTGCTTGTGTGTGTTTATGCAACAGAGGGACAGACTTTTCCATGACCATGATTATTTATCTGTGAAATGTTCTAATCAATCAATCCACCAACATTTCTTATGACCATCATTATCTATCGGCATGACACTAAAAGCGACAAAGTAATGTTTTCACGACCATAATTTAAATGATCAAAGAGGTGAATCAGTGCTTTTTACGATCATAACTATGTGATCCCAAGCAATACATCAGTGGTATTGTGTCAATGATTAATGTTACCAATGCAATAAATCAATGCTTTTATGATAAGGTCTATGTGATAAATGCACCTGTTTTCAGGACCAGAGGTCAAAACGATGAACCCAAATGCCTTCAGGACCATAATGAGGTCAAAACAATGACTCAACATGTTTACAGGACTTTTAATTGCTAAAAGTGATGAATTCACATTTTCAGGAGCATAATGAGGACAAATTGATGAATCATGTTTTCAGAACTTTAACAGGTCAAATTGGTGAATCGACACATCTTTCAGGATCACAATGAGGTCCAACTGATGAATCAACGTGTTTTCAGGACCATAACCGAGTCAAACCACATAATTTCTTTGACCGTAACACTAACAGGGTCAAAGCTATGAATCAACATGGTTTCTGGACCACAGCGTCAGAGTGATTAATCCACGCGATCTGACTGCAATGACAACAGAGATACGAATCCACATATTTTTAGGTACCAAAGTAGGGACAAAATGACGCCTACACACGTTCCCAAGCTGACGCATTCTGGGGTGTGGTAAAGCAGCTATCATTCTCTACCCAAATGATCCTAAGTCCTTGACTGGCAATCGGGCACCTCCAGTAATGGCATACTGTCATCTTGTGTCCAATGATGGTAAGGTTCATGCCCAGTCCAGTAATGGCAAATGTTATCTCTGTCCAGTAATGGCAGTCTCCTAATTTCAAATAGCGGCATGAGTCATCTTATGTCTGGAAAATGCATAGTTATCTCACATTTCATTATGGCATAAAGTCATATCATGTCCAGTAATGGAAAAATGTCACTCTGGGTCCAATTATGGCATAATATTCACCAACTCCAGTAATGGCATAATGCCACGTTTAGTTTCTGGCATATAACAGCGTATCATTTTCAGCACTGGGTTGATGCCATTTTAGATCCAGAAATAGCAAAATTGTCATCCTGTGTCAAATAATGGCATACCATCCTCTCATTTCTGGTAATGGTATGATGTTGTCTCAATTCAAGTAATACCATGTGACGTCCAGTCATGACATAATGTCATGTCACATCCGATTACGGCAAAATGTCAGCTCACGTCCAATAATGGTATACGTTATCAGACGTTCAGTAAACTGTACCAACAAAAATGTCATCTCGAACCCAGAAGAAACGGCATGACAGTGACATGTCAGGGCCACTATGATCGATGGTGTAGTGTCACGTCATATCAGTAAACAGGAAAAGGTTGTCACGTGTCCACTCGTGGCAAAATGTACCGTTATCCAAAACACCACTGTCAACCTACCGACAATGCCAGTCGTCGCACACTCATTTCATTCATGGCACTCTTAATCTCAGTAAATGACTAATTCTCCCAGCATGTCAGTCAATGGTATCATATCTTGACCCATATAACCCAGGGTGATTCAACACGCCTTGCCTGAACAGTGTTGCAATCCTATACAAGAAATCCCAGGTGATTCAACACGTCTTGCCTGAACAGTGTTGCAATCTGATACAAGAAAATAAAGGGTGGGGTAACAGTACCACAGTAAAGCACAGAGCCAAAATATCGTACAGTCCCTGGTAAAGTGATCATAAAGTATAGTTTTATGTCAACGCAGCCACAATCCCATACTGAAAATAAAATCTTCCACAGACCCACAATCACATGGTGAACTAAAATCTAACGTGAAGAGAACTAAAATGTGATGATGAAATATAACTCTTGTGTGAAAAAGAGGCCAATCTCTGTGTGAAATGAGCTATAATGTGACAATCAAAAAACAAAACAACAAACAAACAAAAAGCCTAAGAAACAAACAAAAAAAAAGCCTAAAAAAAACCCAAACAAACAAACAAAAAAAGATAAAACATATTCACAATTTGATGATTTGTATAGTGGCAGAGGTGAAGCAGCCAAACTTTGACTCCTGACCGAGAGGGGGACGGGGGACGGCGTTGAGGGTCAGGAGCTGTGTGTGTGTCGGAGTTGCCGCAGTTCTGTCAACCCTTCCAGAGGGTGGAGGTGATTTGAGCAGGAAGAGGAGGAGGGGGGGGGGGGGGGGAGGGAGAAATGGTGTGGGAGGGGACAGGGTTGATGTGAAGGGTATGGTGGTGGGCAGGGGAGGGAAGAGGGGGGTTCTGTGAAGGTCAAGCAGACACTGCCATTGCCACTGTTCCAACTGTAAGTCTGGTGGAGTAACGAAGACTGGGGACGTGAAGTAGGACTAGGATGGGGACAGAGGTGGTGGTGGTAGTGGTTGGGGGGGGGGGGGGGGGGGGTAACTGGAAGGGTGAGGTTGGGAGTGGAACTCAGGACAGTCCTAACTGAAGCCCTGTTCAATTATCGTGAGAACCCTGACGGATCTAAACACACACCACAGTACTGATCCACAGAACAAGAAGATCTCTGTGCTGCATTTGATGACGTCCACACAAGTCCTTCCGGGAAGTTTTGTGGTGCAGATGGTCGGGAGGACGTCGCATACCGGGGGGACAGGGAACATGGAGTAAGGATCAACACAACATAGAAGGATACCCTGCACACCTCCCTTTCCATCCCAACCCATCTTCATGGTTAAGGCAGTCACCAGAAACGCATCCTGAGGACCCAAGATGTCATCTTCACGTTACGCATCAACTGTGTGCTTTCCACTGCACTTTCTTCTCTCCTCTATCACAAGGCTTTTTCGGACAGTGGTCAGGGTTCCATGATTTTGGATGAGACTCCCTCACCTGCCATGTCTTAAGCGGAGCACACACACACATATACACAAAACCAGTCTGGAACAAAAAAAAAAAAAAAGGAAAAAAAATCTGGATATGTTCTGCAAAGAAATCCACTGGATAGATACGCAGGGTTGAAAATAAACAGAAATAAACACACCACCACCCAAATCTGGACCAAAACCCTGAAAAAAGGTTGGCGCCTGATAAGTGGTCATAGGCTTTACCTACGAAGGCCAGGAGAACCTCGCCAGTTTTGCGCCAAAAAAATCTGTTAGGACAGAGCACACTAGCAGAAAGACACAGTATATGCAGTTCCCTGGGATGAACGTCACACAATGAGAAGAGGTCTGTTCAAGCTTGGCAATCCATACCCATAGTTCACAACAAGCCCGTTCACTTGTGGAAACAATTCAGGGGGGGGGGGGGGTGGGGGGGGGGGGGTGGGGGGGGGGGGGGGGGGAGGGGGGGTGTGGTGGGGGGGGAGAAAGGCAGCTATACCTAGGGAGAGGGGTCAGGGGCTGGCATCACAGTATAAGTTCACACCACACGCCAGATCACTCCTCAGGCACTACGCAGAGGCAGGTGAATCAGCGGCACTGCAGTCACTGCCGTTCCTTGAACTATTCCTGGATGAGGGCTGAGTGAGGGATCAGACTGGCGTTGCAGTCACCGCAGTTGCAAGAAATGTCTCAGCTGGGGGGGGGGCGACGTTCATGGGGGTCCGTTTGGCGTTGCATTCGCTGGCAGCTCCAACAGTCGTTCCAGGGGAGTCATGGAGGCAGCCTCCGTCCAAAAGGACTGCACAGAAAGACAGACAGTGATTCATTCAGACATGCAGAGAAGCCACATGCACACAGCAAACAATCACATTGCTCTCTTTCTCTCTCTCACACATATACAAAGACAAACACCTGTGCACAGCCACACAGTCTCTCTCTCTCTAAACAGACACCAAGTTTTCCCCTGAAAATCAAGTTTCCTTTTTTACAGATTTAAGTTCTGAAAAACGGTCATTTTGTTGACTCGAAATTGCCAGAGCATCACTAACCATTAAAAACAGTAAATCCTGTTTTACCCTGATGATTGAAATGCACCTATCATTAGTAAGTGTTTTAATACTGACAATTGAAATGCACCTATTATTAATAACTGTCGCAAACAATGCATATATTCGGTTTTGTCTGCTTTTATCCATTTAAGGGATCCTGGGATAGAATCCCACTTTAACCCCCCCCTCTCCCCCTCTGCATACTTGGAGAGGAGACTGATCTTCCAAATGTCTCCATAATGCAGCAGTTTGGTGACAACACCTCTACCTTGCCGTAGCATGAATGAAGGTAGAGGACTGCGGAGATCTCTGACCGCCAATGTTCTGTCGCAGAATCCCTACTGCCTAGGTCTCCCCATGTGATGACAATGAGGGGGATAATCCACTGATACATTCAGGCTTCCCATGGTACTTGTCACAGCGCCATAAAAAAGACTTAAAAAGACATCCTAATATATTCAAAGCATCATAATGGCTGTTCATTCATTAAGCTTAATTTCAGAGCTAAAAAATTAAATAAACTGTTCTTCAGAATCTGATGTAAAATGTTCAATGTCTCTGCACCTATGCCTTGCAAGTGGGTGTTTTTTTCTTATTCATGTCAGCCTCATCTTCAACTTGTGCCCTTTGCATTTTTACAGACTGCTAAAAAAAATACACGAGAGTAACCGATTCATAGAATTCCTGATTATTATAATTGCAATCCACTTACTTGTACATTGGCAGGATGTGTCACATGACCTCTACCCTTTGGTTCCTCCTGGCCTTGCCTTGATTCATCCAGCCTTCACGCCTGATGGCCTTGTTGGCGGAAGCCATGTCGTGATGGTCCCGTGGTCTGGGGTTCAAATCCCAGAACGGGGAGTTCATTTTCCTCATGCTGTTGTCCTGAGATGACAGCGGGTGGAGGAGGCCATGCCTGCAGGACAAAAACAGAAACGCCGCATGAACCATCACACCCCAAGCACCTGGCACACAGAGGGGCACATGCTGCATTACACTGCACTACATTCACCTCTTGCCATCCCATCCACCCAGATCTGCCTGTCCACGGCACCCACCTGCCAAAACCTACTGAACAGGTCAGGCTGCTGTAGCACTTATCTAATAGCTATAATGTAGCAATGCGATTTGGGTTTTAGGCAATTGTAGTTGGAAGGGACTTGGAAGCGTTGCTATGACCACGTTGTACAACAGGACTGTGTCAAAGAAGTTGATCAGAGAATGTTTTATTTTGTTATTGACTATTTAAAACGTTTGGCTTTCGCGTCTGTGTTGATGGCTTCATTGGTGACCCTGAATCGTGAGTAGACCTTGTGTGAGCCAACATACTACGCAGCTACGACGCACTCCTACGCTCACGAGGCGCATTTATCATGTCATGTGTCAACAGAAGCATGGTGCACAACTTGGCA
>JADBJO010011066.1:0-7500 GCA_016801955.1 Conus betulinus
GTTCAGCCGGAAGGGTCCCCTTTCTATGCTCATTTTAATATGATAATGGCATTTTCACGCTTGAAGAATGTTTGGCTGACTGTTTGTTGTCGCTTGGTGATGTCGATGTTATTGTATGTGGTGACTTAAACAGTAGAACGGCCAATTTTTTTCTCCCGATATGTATACGGACATTGTTGACTCAGCTGTTGAAACAGACAGTCATCCACCATGTAGTGATCGATGTTCACATGATACTGTTTTGAATAATTATGGCAATTATTGTTGAATCTCTGTACTGCTTTTGACTTGTACATAATGAATGGTGTATGTCAGGGCGACCGTTATGGTTGCTATACATACTTGGCAGATAGCGGCGTAGCAGTGTTAATGATTATTTTCTTGTTTCTAAAGATTTTTCTCATTCTTTTCTGATTCTTGCTACATGTTTGTATCCCAAAGAATTGAATCTGATCATCTACCCCTTGAATTTCATGTTAATGTCTCCAGGGAAACTAATCATAAACCTGTTGAAGTTGATGTTATTGTGTTTGATAAGTTCGTTTGGAATGACAATAATGCATTAATTTACAGAATAATTTGTGCGATACAGAAATGCTAGCTAAATTAAAACGTGCGACAGAATTAATTGATGTGGATATAAACATGGCTTTGAATTTATTTAATGATTATATTAAAAGTTGTGCAGAATTTATGAAGAAGCAGGTGCAAACAAGGAAGGGGGTGTCAAATGAAGATTGGTTTGACACTGAATGTAGGGTGATGAAAAGGAAAACACAAGGATTGTTGAGAATTTCTTTGCGAACTTTAAAGGACACAGATAGAAGTATTTATGTTATAGCAAGGAGAGAATATAAGAACTTTTTAAAAAGAAAGCAGAAAATGTTTAATAAAACTTTGCTTGATGACATGATAAGGTCTCTCCCCTCACAGCAAGAATTTTGGAGAATGGTTAAAAAGAGTTCCATTTAAAAGAAACCAGCCGAAGAACAACATCTCTCAGGAAGCGTGGTTTGAACATTTTAAAAAACCTACTGGAAAAAAAGATATTGTTGATGAGGATGTGCAGGATATGGCAAACAATGATGGAGAAAATGAATATTTTAACCGTCCTATTTCTGAAGAGGAGGTGCTGTTTGCACTGCGTAAACTGAAGAATAAAAAAGCTGCTGGGCCAGATCAGATTGTTGGAGAATTGTTGAAAAAACGCTGGTGTCCAGATCATCGATTTTCTCTCTTAAAATTCTTTAATAAACTTTTTGATAATGGACTTTTCCAGACAACTGGTCAGAGTCAATTATTTTGCCTCTGTTTAAGAAAGGAAGCATAAATAACCCTAACAATTACAGGGGCATTAGTTTGGTTGATATCAGCAGTAAATTGTATAGTTCAATCATTAATAAAAGATTACAGGAGTGGGCGGATTTCAATAATATTACTGGAGAACATCAAGCTGGATTCAAAAAAGGATATTCCACTATTGACCATTTGTTTACCCTTCTTGCCTTTGTGCAAAAACAGTTCTGTTCAAATCGTAAATTTTATGTTGCATTTATTGATTTTGAAAAAGCATTTGATTCTATTAATAGGCATTTTTTGTGGAAGGTACTGTTGAAAAATGGTGTAAAAAAGGAAAAACTGTTTTGTAGTATTAAAGCTATGTATAAACTTGTGAAAAGTAGAGTTAGAAACGGGTCCGAATTGACTGAATATATAAACTGTGCAGCTGGTGTAAGACAGGGCGATGCGTGTAGTCCTGTTTTATTTTCTTTTTTCATTAATGAGCTGGCGATTGATGTTATTAATAATGGTCTTCATGGGGCAAAATTTCCAAGGGATATCTTAGAAATGTTTATCTTTTGTTAGCGGATGATGTTCTTTTAATGTCAGAAACAGTAGTGGGTCTACAGCGTCAACTGAACAATTATGCAGGGCGGCAAACTCTTTGGAACTTAAAGTGAATTTGAATAAAAGTAATATAGTTGTGTTTTAGAAAGGGGGGGTATCTGGCAGCTAGAGAGAGATGGATGTTCGATGGTATTGCTATGCCTGTCTCAAATGTTTATAAATACTTGGGGATTTATTTCTCGACACGTTTGAGCTTTACCGTCGCTTGTAAAGACCTTGCTAGTAGAGCAAAAAATGCGTTGATAACTGTTATGAAAAGATTGAATGCATTGAATAATAATTCTCTTGATTTATTTTTTAAAATATTTGATTCTCAAATATACAGCCCATTTTGCTGTACGGTTCTGAAATCTGGGGATTGGAGAAAGCGGTTGTACATTGTGAAGCAGTACATTTTTGTTTGCACTTTAAAAGGTTTTAGGTTTAGATAAGCGCGTCTCTAATGATTTAGTCTATGGAGAAACACACCGATACCCTGTCCATTTGTTCAGCCGTAAGGTGTGTTAGATACTGGTTAAAGCTTTTGCACATGGATGATTTTAGGTTACCACGCAAATCGTATGATATGTTGCTAGAATTGGATGCAAGGGGGGGAAGAAAAACTGGGTGTCGAATGTGCGTCTGATGTTGTGTGAATATGGCTTTGGTGATGTATGGCTGAATGGGGGTGTTGGGGATCAGCGTTTGTTCGTGCGTTCTTTTCGTCAAAGGTTAATAGACTGTCGATGGATGGCAGACATGGAATGATCATATTCAGACTAGTGAAAGGTATGATTTGTATAGAAACTATTCAAATGTTGGTAATAATCAATCGTATTTAAGGTTTGATCTAGATATGTATTTGAAAAAATTGATAGTTAAGTTTAGACTGGGCGTATCTGATAAAAAAACTCACCAGTTAAGGTACAGGCAATACAGAGAAAACGATTTAATTTGTCCAATGTGCATGCAGGGGAGAGGAAAATGAATTGCATTTCTTGTGTTTTGCTGTCCCGCTTTGGCAGACATCCGCCAGAACTTTATTCCACAAAAATATTGTAGACATCCCTGCATGTTTAGATTGTGTGTTTTACTCAGCTCCAACAGTTATGCACAAATGAAGAGCTTTGGTCTCTTCTTGTGTAAAGCATTTAAGGTAAGAGAAGCATTTACCTCCTAGTTGCCATTTTCGTTGTTACTACCTAATATGTTAATCTGAAGCATTTTGTTTATTTCCTGTTTGTCCGGGGTCGTGGTGACATGAAAGAATATGTTACCGAACAGACTCAGAAAAAAAAATAGGATAATCAGGTGGACAAACACAGAAAGTCAAAACGGGAGCGAGAGCGAGCGAGCAAGCTAAAGAGAGAGAGAGAGAGAGAGAGAGAGAGAGAGAGAGAGAGGGAGAGAGAGAGAGAGAATCTTTTCCAATCAGAAAAATGCGGGATAAGCATAAATTGACTTTATTTTTGTCCCTCTCTCTCTCCCCCCCCCCCCCCCCCCCCCCCCCCCCCCCTCAATCTTTATTCCGGACTATGAATTAACATGTGCAAAACAGCTTTTGACAGTTTTTGAGAGGATGAAGAGAGAGAGAGAGAGAGAAGGGGGGGAGGGGGTCGTGGTGACATGAAAGAATATGTTACCGAACAGACTCAGAAAAAAAAAAATAGGATAATCAGGTGGACAAACACAGAAAGTCAAAACGGGAGCGACAGCGGGCGAGCAAGCTAGAGAGAGAGAGAGAGAGAGAGAGAGAGAGAGAGAGAGAGAGAGAGAGAGAGAGAGAGAGAGAGAGAGAGAGAGAGAGAGAATCTTTTCCAATCAGAAAAATGCGGAATAAGCATAAATTGGCTTTATTTTTGTCCGTTTTTTTCTCTCCCCCCCCCCCCCCCCCCCCCCCCCCAACCTGTATTCCGGCCTATGAATTAACGAGTGCAAAAACAGCTTTTGACAGCTTTTGAGAGAGATGAAGAGAGAGAGAGAGAGAGAGAGAGAGAGAGAGAGAGAGAGAGAGAGAAAGACAGACAGACAGACAGAGACAGAGACAGAGACAGAGAGAGAGAGACAGAGAGAGAGAGAGAGTCAAAATTGCCCACACCCAAAATCACGATGACTTAACGCCAAAACATAGTCATTATAACACAACTGGAAACAGAGCTCCGTGGATACAACCTAACACACACCACAAGGTAATACAATATCATGGATATGGATAAAGTTAACATCATCTGTTCATTTTTGACCATCTACGTCGCCCCTCATCACCGAGATGTTCCCACTACTGCGCCGGCATATGTACACAACACCACAATGCCATTATCCACGACACAGGAAATTAGGAAAAGCAGAAAAGGTCTTAGTGTTTAGCGTACAAAGACAACACGCAAACTGCACATTGTGTATAAAGGCAACATGAATACTGCATGTTGTGTACAAGGACAACAGTCAAACTGATCATTGTGTTTAAAGACAACATGAAAACTGCATGTTGTGTACTAAGACAACACGGAAATTGCACATTGTGTATGAAGACAACATGAAATATACATGTAGTTTACAAAGACAACTCGAAAACTGCACATTGTGTATAAAGACAACATGAAAAACTGCATGCTGTGTACACAGACAACACGGAAACCGCACATTGCGTATAAAGGCAACATGAAAACTGCATACTGTGTACAAAGACAACTGTACATTGTGTATAAAGACAACATGAAAACTGCATGTTGGTTACAAAGTCAACACGGAAACTGCACATTGTGTATAAAAACAACATGAAAACTGCATGTTGTGTACAAAGACAACACGGAAACTGCACATTGTGTATAAAGACAACATGAAAACTGCATGTTGTGTACAAAGACAACACGGAAACTGCACATTGTGTATAAAGACAACATGAAAACTGCATGTTGTGTACAAAGACAACACGGAAACTGCACATTGTGTATAAAGACAACATGAAAACTGCATGTTGGTTACAAAGACAACACGGAAACTGCACATTGTGTATAAAAACAACATGAAAACTGCATGTTGTGTACAAAGACAATACGGAAACTGCACGAAACACACGCAATATTATTATCAGCAGCAGCAGCAGGAGTAGTAGTGGTGGTGGTGGTGTGTACTAGTAGTAGTAGTAGTAGTAGTAGTAGCAGCAGCAGCAGCAGCAGCTGTATTAGTAGTAGTAGTGGTAGTAGTTGCCGTGGATGCAGCAGCAGCAGCAGCAGCAGCAGCAGTAGTAGTAGTAGTAGGATATTGTTATAATCAATATCAGATCTTTAAGAAAGAAAAAAGGGGGGGGGGGGGGGGGGGGGGGGAGGGGAGGTATGATCATTGTTGTTATCATTGTATATCTCTTTCAGGCGATTGTGGTGATTGGGTTCGCCGCTAACGGGGAACGAAGCGAACTGAAACACGCTTACCAAAAGTGTGAACCACACGTCACTGAAGTGTACAGAACGTTTTAAGTGCTTTAACGTCATGTTAATCAAGATTTACCAAAAACGTCACTGGCGCATCCATGTCCCTGTCACACTCTATGTAAATATGACAACACGGAACAAGACAAACACAAATTTACGAGTTGAACTTTTATTCATTTTGTTTGTTTGTTTAAACTTTAATCACGCTCACGTTGGTTTTGATGTAGAAAATGACATTGATCAGTTTCTAATTTGATTCATGATTAGGCTTACTTTGACGTCAGATTTGTGCAGTTTTGTACCCGTGAAACTAAAACTTGTACCCGTCGTGACGGTAATTCTTGTTAGCCACACAGCAGACGATAATTTAGAAAAAAAAAAAATAATAATAAAATGAACCTCGAAATTATGTAGCGCTATGTGAACCACTGCTGTTTGATATAACTATTCAACGAGTTGCATAATAATACATCACAGATGAACAACGAAGACCTGAATATGGATGAAACCAGACCAATGTACAGGCACGCGGTTTTACGAATAATGTCAAATGCGTAGGCCTGTTGTTATTCCAACTCACTGAGGGGCGATGAGTGTTTACACACGTATTTTACAGGTGTGGCAGTTAGTGTCAACATGTGGGTCGGGCAATTCAAGCACTCTCCTGTAGAGCACGTAATGTAACAAAACAGAACAAAAAAAAAAATAAAATAAAATAAAAAGCAGAAGACAAAGAAAAAAAATTCCAGCAGGAAAAGATCTAACAACACGCAGACAAGTCCATCTGGACAGAAATCTCTGTCTGCCTGTCACTCTCTGTTTCTGTATCTGTCTGTCTGTCTGCCACTCTCTGTCTCTGTCTGTCTGTCACTCTCTGTCTCTATCTCTGTCTGTCACTCTCTGTCTCTATCTCTGTCTGTCTGTCACTCTCTGTGTCTGTCTCGTCCGTCCGTCCGTCTGTCTGTCTGTCGGTCGGTCTGTCTGTCTCTCTCTCTCTCTCTCTCTCTCTGTGTGCCGCTGTCTGTCTGTCTGTCTGTCTGTCTCTCTCTGTCTCTCTCTCTCTCTCTCTCTCTCTCTCTCTCTCTCTCTCTATCTATCTATCTATCTATCTATCTATCTATCTATCTCAAACATGCCTTAACAACATCCAGATAACTGTTTGTCTGTCTGTCTGTTTGTTTGTTTGTATGTCATTGTCTTTCTTTCTGTCTCTGCCTGCCTGCCCGTCTCTCTCTCTCTCTCTCTCTCTCTCTTCTCTCTCTCTCCTTTTCAAAGACACCCCAACAGCAACTAGAGGAACATTATAGGAGAAAGAACGGATCTCCACCGATGTCGAACGATCCGGATCCGACTTAAGATCCGGATCTGCACTGAAGGTCGACGAGACTCAAAATCTAACAGGTTCCTCCATGGGCTGCATTTGATCTCCCAATTTAGTCTGGCTAATAAATAGCTTCGACACTTCAGGACAGGACTTTTCTGTGTCCCACTGGTTCCACTGGTTCCTTCGACAGTATCCTTTTCTTGTCTGCCTTGTAGCCGACTCTGAGATATAAGCTCAGTAAAGGTGAGGAAAAAAAAAACCATTGACCGCAGGGAAAGTCCTGTTGACAGCGGAAAAGACTGCAACCGGGGATCCTCTTCAGAGGGCACGTAAGATCGTGTGGCGAAAACTGGTCTGTGTCTGGATTTGTGCTGGCTTCACCTGTCAGCGAAACAGCAACGAATGGGACTGAGGAGGATGCGTACAGCACTTTGCTTGGCGGCAGCGTCGGCCTTTGGCGGTGTGCTCTTCAGTCATAAAGTACAGACTGGTATTCCTATGAGGACACTTCCGGAGGGAATGGCAGAGGTGGGGGTGGGGGGTCTGTTGTATCGATTCATGGTCTGTTGTCATTGTTATTGTTTGTTTATTTTTCGTAATCTTACTGACTGAGGAATAGCCAATCAGACAAGGATGGGAAAAAAGAAACTCCTTTTCGGAGGTAAATGTAGAACATCAACAAAGAATAACTGTACTTTAAAACTGTGTCAGATAGGAACATGCCTTGTCTACCTGTCTACGATGAAGGATTCCTGGGGGGGGGGGGGGGGGGGGCACATCCTCACAGAATACCTACTCATCGTAGGAAGTTACTGATTTACCGGAGAGAGAGAGAGAGAGAGAGAGGAGAGAGAGAGA
>JADBJO010011066.1:12500-35000 GCA_016801955.1 Conus betulinus
ACGGCGTCAACCAGGCCCGAGAGATACAGACACCTACATTACATGTTTGAATGAAATTCGACTGTGTGACCCCGGTCTTCCCTGCTGAACCCATAACAAACTCAACTCTAGCTAGGAACCGGTCGGGGCAGAAAAATCCCATAAATACATGACTGTTATAGGAATCGAACCCACGACCTCCCAGCCGGGAATCCGCGACGCTAACCACGGGAGGTCCGTAACAAAAAAATCAGGTTTGTAAAATTGAAAAAAAAAAATAACTGAAAACCCCATGATGTACAATTCAATTTCAATAATTTTGATAATCAAAATAATAATCTGGACACATAATGAAAAGTTCAATTACTATTAACTGACAGATGCGATCCTGAAAAGTTAGTTAGTACATGCTTGCAGCTGATACTCGACTTCAACAATCTGCAAATTTTCAGAAAAAATCACTCACTGACACTCACAGGCCTACGATCAGAGAGAGAGAGAGAGAGAGAGAGAGAGAGAGAGAGAGAGAGAGAGAGAGAGAGAGAGAGAGATCAAATCATTCATGCCTAAACACAATGAAGACAAGATTGATGAAAGAGAATGGGACCGGCCCTGCTCTTCGTTTTCTTTCTTTCTTTCTTTCTTTTCTTTTCCTTTCTTTCTTTCTTTCTATTTTTTTTTCTTTCTTCTTTTGTTCCTGAGCATTCTTTGTCTCCATGAAAAGTTCATGTGGAGGTTGACGATGGATTCCACACTGTTAGTGACACCGTTCAACGTGTCATGTAGGGCTGACAGGTTTGTTTGATTCTATCCCCACAGCCAAGGATATCACGTTTCCACCACCTGCGTTCGCTGACACACATGATTAATACAGAAGATTGTGCGTAAAAGCTAATGACCCGATTTGGACGAATGAACCTGGGTGGACTGAAAGATGATCGGGGCCCAAGGGTGAGTCCGTTGAATTTGGGATCTGCGTTCCCGATCTGGATGAGAGGATAGATTTAGGATCGTCAGCAAGATTCTCGTATCGTCTTCAACATTTTTTTTCTTCTGGTGTCTGATCTTCTGTGTCACTCCTTTGGCATTACTGTAATGCCGCTCACTCCGGCCTCTGTCCAAATTCACACTCAGAATTGTCCCATCGCAGCCCCGGCACCGGCGATCCATTGGGAGAATCAATACAAAGCCGTAAAGTGGCAACCCACAAGAGGACACTCTGCACTGCCGCCAACTTCACTTCGCTGATGTTCAGTGGTGCCTGTTCCACAGCAAAACTGGAAGTCTAGCGCCTCGTCCTTCATAATGTTTCGGGTCTGCCCGTGAGGAGTCTTTCACTGACTTGAGAGCCCTGAAAACAGCAGCAGCCCACATCGAGGTCAGCCCCCATGCCAGCCACAACGTTGTCTTCCTGACTGACGCCCTGTCCATCTTGCAGGCCCTTCAGTCCAACAGAGACCCGAACTCAATGATCTGTCCTCCTCTCTCGCCTCTCTCTGCACAAGTCACACAGTCACCCTGCAGTGGATTCCCTCCCACTGCAACGTGCTTGGCAATGAGACTGCTGACTCCCTGGCAAAGGAAGGCAGTATGAAGGAGCAGATGGACAGATCTACCAGCTACTCTGAATCCAGGACCATCATTAAGGCCAAGCTGCAGAACAAGTGGAAGCAGCAGCATCCACGCCACAACAGAGCAGACCCGTACTACCTGCTGACTCGTCGAGAGCAGGTAGCTATATTTTCAGGCTCAGGACAGGCCACAACCGCCTGAAACATCACCTATTTATTAAACTCCGCATCGGCAACACAGAGCAGTGCCCCTGCAGAACAGACAGCCAGACAACAGAACATCTGCAGCAGTCCTGCCCGCTCCACCAAGCGCTCCGAGAGAAAACCTGACCCGACCCAATCCCAGTGACCCGGAAGCTTTACAGAGGACTGGAGGACCTGCCACGTACTGCCGCCTTTGTCGAGGAGACGGAGGAATCCATCTAAAGAAATGACGAACGAGACAACAACCGACTTGAGAGCTGCGACTTCTGAAATTGTGGACTGTTTGTGCTTTATGTAGGGGGAAAAAAAAAACAGCTCACTGAGGCTGGGTCTGGGGCCCTCTGCTAAGCTGCCGGCAGAGCTGGATCTTGGTGTGGTGCGGATCTCCAAAGCAGTGTCAGTTTCAGTCAGTCAGTTCTCCTCACTGTGTTTGACACAGTCAACAACTACCTCTAGCTCCTTGTTACCAGTCTCATTCCCACAAATCACACACACACACACACACACACCACACACACACACACACACACACACACACACACACACACACACACACACACACACACATGCATATGCATTCCTGCACACACACACACACACACACACACACACACACACACACACACACACACACACACACACACACGCATACATGCACATGCACACACACATACAAATGCACAATGTGTGTACATGCACACACACATATGCACACACACATGCACTCGCACACACATACATGGGCCCGTGCCCACAGACCCATACTTACACATGTGTACACTCACCACACACACATACAATGATAATAATGGCACAGCCAATGTTAGGTAGGTACTCAAGGTCTGACAAGCACGCTGGGCTAACGCGTATGCTAGACACCTGTTAGGCCTAAGCCGTAGCCACGAGAACCTCTTCTTATATTCTCTCATCTTAAGCAATAAACAAATAGGGTAAGTCTTGCTCCCATAAGAAAACCTAACATAGAGTAACTTTTATTCAAGACTGGCACAGCCTTTTAAACTTGAATAAAGTCAGACGAATGCGAAGACGGACAATCTAATAGTGGGGGGAAAAGGCTGTGCCAGTCTAGAATAAAAGTTACTCTATGTTAGGTTTTCTTATGGGAACAAGACTTACCCTACTTGTTTATTGCTTATTGCTTACTGTTCCCTGCCTCATTTTATTTTAAACTTCTTTTTCTCTCATCTTCGTTATCAATTTATTTATCTTTCAGCTTTAAATTATACACAGTGTGGTCTCAAAACTTAGCGGATGTGGTGTAGCGTGTATGGACTAGTCCACTGGTAGCAACAGCTCCTTGATGAAACTGAAGCTGAAACTCACACGTCTGAAGGGTATATCCAATTTCCTGACTAGCTTGTTAATTTCTAGGGTGATTCAGGGGTCGGTGTCTTTAGTTTATGTCTCAAAGTGTGGCCTTCAGGATGGCCAAGTGGTAGGCCAAGATCTGGCCGTACTAAGCCATGCCGTTTATAATGGTCGAAGCAATGCTTGGAAAAAAAAAAAAATCAAGGTTGATTCAGTATGTTTGATGTTAATTTCAAGAGCTGATTGTGTCACGATTTGTTTCTCGAGCATTGGAGGATGTTGTAGGCATCGAGTCACGAGTGTGATGTCGATATAATTTTGTGCCTAATAAGCATCTTCGGACCATAGCCCAAACACTGGAGTTTCTACTCGAAAGGGAAACTACTTCAAAGTAATCTGAACGCACTTCCGGATATTTGGCTCCAAACACGAGCTGGTTTGCAGTCGATACTTTTAGCTTGATGGGTTTTTTTTGATTGACCATGACTCAGTCCATTGTCGTTCAAGGTAGATATTTTCACTCGAATATTTTCCAGCTATGCCGTAACCAGTGGGCAATGATTCTTCTACATTATAGCTTAAAATGTAGCAAAACACGTAGATTTTAGACAGAGTCCCTAGCAACGTAAGACGAACCACGCGGAAACCAACGGTGGACCATTTATAAACAACAATGAAGATGGTGATTAATGAAACGATTATGGTTATCGAGCAAATGTATCCCCTATGCGACCCCATTTTTTCCGCGCCTAAGTAAGCAGGCTGCTCTGTTTACCCCCCTCAACAGTACATGTTCTTGGAAACTGGGGAAACCCAAACCTAACCCGGATTTTAGTTTAATGTAGTACTAGTCTTAGCCAAACCCTTAAACCTTACCATAACCCAATATATGCTTTACATTACGTAGATAGAAAGTACATGGGTATGTGCAATACATTGGCATTTTAGTAATGAAAGAAATCATGTGTTCATATTGTGTGTTGTCAGTACAGCAGATGAATAAGACTGTTGATTTATATACATAATAGAAAAAATTAGCACATAGATTTCTGGTAGAAATGAGTATTTCAGTTTTGTTGTTGTTGTTTTCTTTTATCTAAACCCAGGAAAGAAGATAATGTGAGGTTTATTGGAATTTGGAGACAAGGAAAAGTGAAATTCATAGGAATGAGTGGGTTATATTGATTATGTTTGTCATGTTGTGAATGCCATATGAGAATTGATCTATCATGTACCAGACCAAAGGCAGCTTGGCAGGAAAAAGTGCTGAGTAAGCAGATAAGATCATTGATCCGATAACTGATGCTACAAAAACCAAAAACAAAAAAAAATCACATGCTGTGCATGCTGCTTGTGTCTTTTGTGTGTGTGTGTGTGTGTGTGGGGGGGGGGGGGGGGGGGGTGTACATGCATGTTTCGGGGGAGGGGGGGGAGGAGAGAGGGTAGGGGTATGAAACAGTCCCCTTGATTTCAAAACTAATGGTTTGGGCTGTGCTTTTGTCAGTTTTGAAACTTGTAATTCAGTACTTAATGTATTCACCTGATTGGTGGTTGCAGTGGGACAGTGTGGCAATCAGATTGGTTGTCGCTTCTGGGACCTGGCACTGAGAGAACATGCTGCTGTCAACAAGGTTTGTAATTCATGATATTGTTGTGGAAAACATATATATATATATATATATATATATATATATATATATATATATATATATATATATATATTGGTTTTCATCAGGTTAAACTCATAGGCTCATAATGCATTTTGTTGTCATGGAATCATTTGTTTGTTTTCTCTAATAGGATAAACTCTTGGGCTGATGATACAAATATTTAAATGGAAACATGTCTTCAAGGACAAAGTGAACCCACAGACTTAGAGTATAAATCAGATTGTCAGTGAAACATGTTTTCTTTTTCATTAGTGTGATGAACATAAAAGCTGGTGATATGGTAATGGAAACAATTTTATTATCAAGAAGGTAAAGCAAGAGGCTTATATAGTTATAATACTTAATGACTTGCCGAGCATGGTGTGTCTACTCATCATCCAGTTCCAGCCTGACTGGCAAGACATGCACAGAAGACAGCCTTATTCTGGAGATGCTTTTGTGAAGGAGGGGCAATGTAGCCAGGGAAATCAGGACAAAACTCTGCCTGCCAGCCCCTACCAGCTGTGACATTACCAAGTAGGAAAATGTTGCATGCAATATTAGCGCTCTGGCTACAGCAGTACACACAGGGCATAAAAGACCAAAGACTATCAAAAAAACACAGATCAACTGCTGCCGAAGAGAATAGAGAGTGGCAAGACTTCTCCATCCGATGCAGCGTTTGAGGAGAGAGAGGGGGTTTCTCCACTATTGGTCTCTATTACCACGTGAAGACCACATCAGATTCTGAAGACCTGGTTGTTTCGTCAGACTGACAGTAGAAACCAGCCACCATTGAACAAGACTGATTCAGAACAAGTTTTTTGGGGAAATTTTTCATGAGCAGTTTTCCTTTGTTAAGTTGACTGAGCTGAGTCTGAGATGGTATTCTTACAAGTTGACTTGCTGTTCAGAGTGTTCTCGATGTACTCTTCTGATATTGGTGGCACTTTCAAATCAGTTATCAAGAAAAACTACCATCTATCAGGCCATATTAAGTTTGATGTTCATGCTTTTTTTCCTGTCAACCAAGGTTGATTTTATATCTAGAGATGCATACAATTGTTGATTTTCCATGATTTATTTTTCTTTCCAAGTTGGCAAATCCTGTGCAACTAGAGGAGAATTACAGCCCCTTTTACTGCAACTTGATTGAGTTTTGTTTTTATACCTGCGCATGTTTTTTTTTTTTTTTTTTTTTTTTTATACCTGTGTATGTGTTGACAGCAGGAAAAGGAATAAAAGATGAGAAGAAAGGGGGAAAAAAACCCAAAACAACTACACCAAAGCAGACACATTTCTTGCTCTGTGATGCGTCTTCAGTCAGAATGATGTGTGTTTTTTGCAGCAAGGTGTCTACGACGAGCCCTTGAGCAGTTGTTTTTTTTTTCCGTAACGTGGACAGTCGCTTTGAGGATCCAGCAGATATCCCAGTGGGCTCTGGCAAGGGCAAGGTCAAGTCGCTGAAAGCTCGGGTAACAATCGTTTCTTTACATGTAGTCGTTTTGTTTCTGGACATGATCTTTGGTTGTTCTGTTGAAAATGTGACTTCCTGGTGGTATGTGTTGAGATGGTGTATATACGCGCGTGTGTGTGTGTGTGTGTGTGTGTGTGTGTGTGTGTGTGTGTGCTTGGACATGAGTTGTGTGTGTCTGTGCATCTATGTGCATAAGTTGCTTGTTTGTTGCAGGTGGTCGTAACACATTTTTTTGTGTGTGTCATGACACATTGTTGCAGGCAGTCATTATGACATATTGTTTGCATATTTTTGCAGGCAATCATGGTGACAGATAGTTTCATGGTTGTTGTAGGCAGTCATTATGACACACCATTGTATGTTGTTGCAGGCAGTCATGATGACACATTTATTGCATGTTTTAGAAGGCAGTCATGATGACACATTATTGCATGTTGTTGCAGGCAGTTATGATGACACATAATTGCATGTTTGTGCAGGCAGTCATAATGACACATAATTGCATGTAGTCATGATGACACATAATGCATGTGTTGTTGCAGGCAGTCTTGATGACACATAATTGCATGTTGTTGCAGGCAGTCATGATGACACATAATTGCATGTTGTTGCAGGCAGTCATGATGACACATAATTGCATGTTGTTGCAGGCAGTCATAATGACACATTATTGGTGTTTTAGAAGGCAGTCATGATGACACATAATTGCATGTTGTTGCAGGCAGTCATGATGACACATAGTTGCATGTTTCAGTGGGCAGTCATGACCCATTGTTGCATGTTGTTAGTGGCAGTCATGACATGTTGTCCTGTGTTGTTGCAGGCTGTGCTGGTGGACATGGGAGGGGGGGTGGTGAGCGAGATGATGAAGAAGGGGCCGCTGAGAGAAGTCTTTGACTTCAGGCAGCACATCACTGATGTCTCCGGCTCCGGCAACAACTGGTCAGATTCCTTGTCTTTCTGTTGACCTACTGATTGCCCCTTTGGTAACTCACTCTGTGCTGTCAACATCTGATTCAGAGAACATGAAACAAATATTCTTCTTTCTTAACTCACTCTGTGCTATCAATATCTGATTCTGAGAACATAAAAAAGTATTGTTGTTTTTTGTTTTAATTAACTCACTCAGTGCTTGATGACGTGTTGGTGTTTTCAGGTGTATGGGTCACAAGGTGTGTAGTCCAAACTGATTGACATATTTGTGCTTTCAGGTCCATGGGTCTCAGGGTGTAGTATGGTCCTAAGCGATCGACACAAATCAGTGTTTTCAGGTCCATTGATTACTATGTATAAAGTCCTAAGAGATTGACATATTATATGTTTTCAGGGCCATGACTCTCAAGGTTGTGGGTGTAAACATAAGTGAATCAACATATTCATGTTTCCAGGTCCATGGGTCACAAGGTGAATAGTTCTAAGTGATTGACATATTGGTGTTTTCAGGGCCCACTGGATGTTATGTATTAAGTCCAAGGTGATGGATATACTGGTGGTTTTCTGGGTCCATGGGTCACAAGATGTATATCATACGTGATCACGCTTATTGGTGGTTTACAGGTCCATGGGGAATTAAGTCCTAGATGATTGACGTATTGGTGTTCTCGGTCTGAGTTGTTACAGGGTGAACAGTCCGTAATGATCTCCATGTTGTTTTCAGGGCAGTGGGTCACAAGGCATATGGTCCCCAGTATCGTCATCAGCTGTCAGATGTAATGATCTCCATGTCATTTTCAGGGCAGTGGGTCACAAGGCATAATTTATGGTCCCCCAGTATTGTGATCAGCTGTCAAAATGCAATGATCTCCATGTTGTCAGGGTTTCAGGGCGGTCCCTAATTTGGAGTCCGTGTTGTTGACAAGGCATAATTATGGTCCCCAGTATTGTGATCAGCTGTCAGATGTAATGATCCATGTTGTTTTCAGGGCAGTGTTTGTTGTCACACAAAAATATATGGTCCCCAGTATCGTGATCAGCTGTCACAAAAATACCTTCAATCGAAAGATATGATCTCCATGTTGTTTTCAGGGCAGTGGGGTCATGTGGCAGCAGAATTATGGTCCCCCCAGTATCGTGATCAGCTGTCAATCCTATGATCTCCATGTTGTTTTCAGGGCAGTGGGTCACAAAATATATGGTCCCCAGTATCGTGATCATCTGTCAAATATGATCTCTATGTTGTTTTCAGGGCGGGTGGGTCACAAAGTATATGGTCCTCAGTATCGTGATCAGCTGTCAGATGTCATTCGTCGTGGCGCAGAGTTCTGTGATTGTCTACAGTGCTTCTTCCTCATCCATTCCATGGGTGGAGGCAAGTAACCTTTTTCATTCCCTAGTTGTGATGTGTGTGTAGATTATTGAGCAGGAGTGTAATTTATGTGTGTGTGTAAATAATAAACAAGTGTGTAATTTGTGTGTGTGTGTGTGTGGATGTGCGTAAGTATTTGTGATAGCACACTGAATTGTGCTGGTCATTGTGTGCGGTGTTTGTGCGCATTTAAGTATTGTGCGTGTAAATTGGAGTGCATCAGTGTTTTGCGCCTGTACACACGCACCTTATACTGTGCGTGTGTGTAGATGTGTCTTTGCTCTTTCACAAAAATACCTTACATCTATAAGCTCGAACATGGGTTATCTGCTTTTGTGTGATTTTTTTTTTTCTGTTCTCCACAAACCTTGGGATGTTACTGAGTATTCACAGACACATTCCTAGCTTTGTTGAATTCTGATAATGATGGAAGGAGACTGCCGCTTCATCTTGCCCATGTACTGTGCAAGGGGGTGGGGGGAAGGCAGTGTCTGCGTTCTGAGATAACGGCAAAGGTCAGAGGTCACAGCCATCAGCAGCTGAAGCACTGCTCAGGAAAAAACTGCGTGTGGGCAGTGTGAAGTTTGTATTCCGATCAGAACATGCAGAAGTTTGGGATGAAAAAAAATTGTCAAGTTTCTTCCTTTTTTTTGTTTTTGTCTTAGAAAAATTAGGATATGAAAACTTTCTTTTCTTGTTTTTCTTTCTTTCGGTTTTTTTTTTTAGAGGCAAATTTGGATGAGAATCAGAGAAGTTGATTTGATGTACACAACTCTTGCTAGTAAAGAGACACAGTGAAAGTTTTTTTTTGTCAGCAATGATTATTGCACATTTATTATTTGAAATAAATTGTAGATCATCTTTGTTCAAGCAAAGCACACTCCAAAACATTCAGTACAAATCCTTTATACATAGCAACTTTAAACATTTTGATAACAGCTTACGTATAGCCTGTCCTTCTCCATTCAAACAGCTGGAAAGGAAAGAAAAACAAAATCAGTCTTGTGTTACGCAGTATTGTGTGCTGTCCATGTGGGTAGGTATGTATGTATGTCACAGAGAGAGAGAGAAAGAGAGAAGAGAAAAAACAAATTAATCTTGTGTTTAGCCAGTATTGGTTTATTTGTGTTGTATGTATGTCCACAGACAGAAGAGAGAGAGAGAGAGAGAGAGAGAGAGGCGGAGAGAGAGAGAGAGACTAGAGAGAGAAGAGAGAGGAGAGAGCAAGAGGGGGGAGACAAATTAAAACAACAACAAAAGAAAAAGGGAAAAAAGATTGTGATATGGATAGCAAGTTTCAATTCCCATTATCCCCCTTGCGAGGCCAGCTTTGGTGGAGATGTGAAAAGCACAAAACATCACTGGTCACAACCCCCAAAGTATGTGTTCACATGGCCATTTTACCCAATTAATAAAGCTTACATCAAAAGAATTTTGTATATGTGTATATACATATATATACATGACAAACATGAAAAATGCCATTAATCACACAGTCTTCAGTTCACATTGCAGCGTAATCAACCGGCAGCATTTCGCATGCTTTTATGAACTTATGAAGCTATCCTGATAATTTGGTATTTGACAATTCTCCCACTTAACTTCCAGCAAAATATTGTATATAAGGGAGAGGTGCTTCTGAAATAGAAAAATATATCACAACATCAGACGTGAAATTGTTCACATTTTAATTCTTCGTTTACAAAACAAGCAACGATAAGTTCTTTTTCTTTCAATATAATGTAAAGAAGATGCCAAGGAGTACATCTTCAGTTGCTAGAATTTTGGGGCTGAAAGTGCTCAGTACGTACATCTTTGAACAAACAGTTGCAATACCTTCTGAGAGGGGGACATAACTGGTTTAATGAACACTGTCCTTTGTCCAATACCATCTCAGTGTTTACCGTTGGTGTATGTGATGTCCATGATACTATTTAATGGGAGAAATGTTAACTGGTAACCAAATTCAGTTGTGTGTGTCAACTTACTAATACAAAAATTTGGTGCATTTGATGTGTTGCATGATGTAGCTGTTTGGTGAAATAATATCCATACCATTTTGTGTTTGTGCATTTACATTTATTTTTAGTGCAAGTGTGTATTCAAAACAGCACCTGAACATGGGACATTGGCACAGCTCCACACTTTTGTGTGCAGTTCTGCAGAGCTGAACATTTTGGAGGCATATAATTCTGCTCTAAAATATTAGTTATAGAAACTGGTTTTCAAGATGCACAGAAGAAAGAGAGAAAACCTGTTCTTTTCAGAATTCTGAAGTGTCTCATCATAATTTACCTTTGTTTCCATATGCAATCTTCAGAAAAAGAAATGACATAAAATCCATATATGCTTTTGAAAAACCAAAATTCAGCATTTACAAATGATTAAACTTTACTTGTTAAAATAACCCAACAGTATTGAAACATCAAAGGTCACTCGAAAGGTTTACACAATGGCAGGTCAACTGAAAACAAGCTGCTGAATCACAAGACTTGAAGTCATGTTGTGATGTAGTACTGTCTGGAAAATTCCCTTCATGCAATCTCACCCTGATCCCTTGAACCTCAGCAAGAATTGTCATTTGAACGATTTTTTCTGGTGTGTGGTAGCCACATCGCTGCGTGTGAGCACATGGTGAGTGTGAGAAATGTTCGTAATACTGAAAAGTTTTGGCCAAGGTCCAGGGGCCGCTTAAGGCCCCTGGTGGGGTGCAGGGGCAACGCCCTGCAGGGTGTCTGGGCTGGCAAAAATTTGACATTTAAAGACAGTTTTATTGCATTCTCCTTTGACACAAACCATGAATTTTATTCTTCTCAGTGCTATAGAGTTAAAACTATTTCAGACAAAAAAAAAAAAAATAGAACAACTACAAATGTTCAATGGAGTCAAGGCAGAAGAGTAAAAAATATGGATTGGAGAACCAGTGTGCGCATCCATCAAAGTGCAAACAGGGGGAAAAAAAATCGCCAAAACGTCAATACGGAAATCCATATAATACGGAACTACTCACCACCCATGTGAGCAACATTTCCAGCATAGTTTGTGATTCGCTGTGGGTTGATTGCCTTTTATACAGCAGCAAAATGAAACAGAACAGTGAAACTGAAAAGACAAAAATGCAGATAAACAACCAAAATAAGGCGAAAAATAATGCAAATTGTATGCACAATACAAAACAGACAAGTACATTTTCTACCAATATGTCTTCTTTTGACCTTACAGACAGACAAAAGATGCACAAAATAATACTCTTTTGATAGTCCAGTGGATTGCTATCAGGGGACTATTGTTTTTGTGTGTTTTTTGTCTGCTGTGGGTATGGACTGCTATAAGGAAAGTATTTTTTTGTGTGTGTGCATTGTTGACTGCTGGTTGAAAATGTTCTTGCCTGATTTGTATAGTGTATAAAATCTGTGTCACTTCACTCCTTGTGTTGGTAGTTTCTTTGCATTTTACCTACCTTTTTTATTATTTTTTTTAATACAGCAAATTTGTAATTCACTCATTATTTTTGCACATACTTCTTGTATGTTTTGAACAAGAGTATGTGAACGACAAGAACACATTTATACGGCATCATCAAGAACTGTCACAAAACTGACTATATTTGTAAAGTGTTGAAAAGCGCGACAAATTATGTCCTGTCAGTTCATCCCATTCGCACCTTAACTCTTATCACGTCATCTTTCCATTTATATAGCTCCACACATACACACACAAAAGTCCTGTGAAGCATAGCTTGACATCAAACTAGCATTTAGAAAAAGTATAGTTTGAATTTACAGTCAATTACAGATTTTGTAAACACATGGTAGCTAAATAAGTACAAACACAAACAAGTAAATGTACAATTTTGTCATTTATAAGCCCCGAATATGGCAAGCTTAAACTCTGTTCAGGAAAAAAAAAAAACCATGTAGACTGTTGCTGTATGCTGTAATATCAACCAGCTAGTGTATTTTAATATTACTACATCTAAACTAAGCACAAAATTTTATCTACCTAGGCTTAGAAACCTAGTATGTCTTAAAAAACAAACAAACAAACAAATAAATCAGCTCCCAACTTATGCTGTCTCCTAGTCATTTTTGTTGGAAAGTCTGTCTGTTATCACCTGCATAAAGATGATCTGGGCAAGCCTTGTGCTAAAGAAAGTTCTCTGTTTGACAGAAAATGGGAGACAACTCTTTGTTGCCAAGTTTGAGTTGAATTAAGAATGATGTCAAGGTTTCATTACCAATTTTGTTAATTGGATTGCAAACCAAACATTTGCTCATTGAATGGCAATACCACCCCATCTGTGGAAAAGAAACATTAAAAAGATGCCTTGAGAGAAGGAGGAAGGGGGGAGGGGGGCAGGGTAGGAAGAAGAGAGGGTGACTTAAATTTTGTGCATATTACTTGTATGATTATAAGGGGGAAGGAAAGGGGAGGGGAATTATTCACACTTTTTGTACATGAGATAATTTACATAGAAATACAGCAGTCAAAACGTGCTATTCATGACTAATCTTATTAAATATTCCCAAGTCTTCCCCACAAACTTCATTCTTTCTATGTGCTCACTTTTCTCACAGATCACTCAGAATAAGCACCTCTAGTTCCCTCCAAGTGTTTAGATTGAGAAGATGAGTGTTCCAAACATGCCCCACCACCACCATCCAGTTGTCTGCAACCTTCATTTTCATGAACAATATGCAATTATTCATCAGCAGAAAAAGCATCATTTCAATGACAAAACGTAGTTGCCAGCCAGCCAGATTCTAAATTCAGTCCTGAGCTATGGGAGTTTGGCTTCAAACTGAAAGCATATATTACTACTCCCAGCAGTTTGAACTGATCCATGTAGTTTTCAGACTCACAAAGGATGCAGGGCTTCCACCACAAATAGTTGCTCGCATGCATGGAACATAATGTTTGAGATTCATTTATCACCATATTCCAAAAATGACTCCTGAACTATAATTCTTTTGACACGATGCTGAAATTGAGGATAAGATATTCCAAAAATGATTTCTGAACTACAAAAACAGAATTCTAAAATTCAGGATCAGATATTCCAAAAATGACTCCTGAACTATAATTCTTTTAACGACATTTTGAAATTTCAGGATTTTTTCCCACCATATCTGAGCTTTCCAAATAAAGAAAAATGGAATGGTTTTTTGTGTGGAAAACACACACACACACACACACACACACACACACACACACAAATACAAAATAGAAATCCATCAAGTAGTTGAGAGTTAGCAAGCCTGTGTCATGAAAAAAATGCATGTGCTGGGCATTGTCATGTCATGGGCATGATCTATGGTCTGAGGAACAATGTACGCATATGCTAGGCACTGAGGGGGAGGCAAATGAACAACCTGTGAACTAATAACATGGCACACTCAACAGAGAGGGAGGCAAATGAACAAATTGTGAACTAATTTCATGGCACACTCAACAGAGTGTAAAAGCAAGCGCAGGTCTGATGATGATTGCCTTGATAATGATTTTGAGCTGTACTGAACGACGATAACACAGGACAATTTAGCTGTTGAAGATGACATTCTTTTGAGCTAACTGAACAACGGGTTATGCAAAGTACAGCTATTGAAGACAATGCTGTTTGAAAAAAGACCGAAGAACAGACCAGTAATCAATAGTAGAGTTGTTGAAGATAACATCCTATGAAATACACCAAACAACAATGGAAAATACAGCTGTTGAAGAGGCATATTTGAAGCAACTCTGAAAAACAACGGACAGTATAGCTGTTTAGGTCTTGCGCGTTCCTGTGAACATACATGATAAAGGACTGCTGAAAATGGCTTCTTTGGAATAACACACAACAACAGTCTGCTGCTGCTGTTGCGGGTGTCTGGCTGCTGAACACATCACTGCCAAACCTGTGAAGGTGTCTGGAATTAGATGGAACAGAACATCTGCTGATGATGATACTCATGACTGTTTCAGTTCATCAGCACGGAACAGTACATGAGAGTGGCAAAGACAAGATGAACACATGTGTACACCAGTGAACAAAGTGCACAGTGAATGACGACTTGTGGCGCCCCCTTGTGATGTCAGCTTTCTTAGCTTCCTCCTCAACACACAAAGCAGTAGCACTGAAATCAGAGGGACAAGGGAGTTAAGTCAGTCGGTGACATCACTTCAATACTATTATCATCATGTCATTCGTGCATGGAGTGCATACAAGGTACAATAGTTTTTAAAACACACACACACACACACACACACACACATGGAAAGTGCACTCTGACCACGCAATGAGCAATTTCAAATTGTGAACATTTCCTGCCTAAAACTAGCGTCAGAGATTGAACTGACAAACATACATATATCATACATTTTTGCTGTACTTATTGAAGCTAAACTTTTTTTTTTCTTTTTTTTAAACAACTAGAGTGACAGCACAGTCACAGAAATTAATGCATCATCAGCTCGCTGTACAGGGAGAACAAATGTCAACCTGGACAGTCAAGGTGCTGTCAGAGATTTGAAGAAAAAAAAAAGAAGAAAAAAATACAAAAGTCGCCATTATTGTAGTGATAATTGCATATATGCTGCCCTTGCTGATTACAGTAAGTGATTATGTTTAAAAAAATAAAAAAAGAAAAGCCCAAAAAAGCAACACCAGACAGTTGCAGTTTAAAAAGAGAGAGAGAGAGAGAGAGAGAGAGAGAGAGAGAGAGAGAGAAAAAGTATTCAACAATACAGAGGAAAAAATGAACCAAATGAAATACAGCGTTTATCTTAAATATTGCTGTTGTTGATTACATTCTTTTTTGTAAAAAAAGAGAAAACTAAGCACAGACTCCCAAATAGAAAAAAAGAAAAAAAAAAAGTTAAAAGAACACACACACTTGACAGAAAAATTAAAGGGGCAGATTTGATTTGATACAGAATCAACTAGCTTCGTTATCATGATTGTTGTAAGTCCTTTTGACCATTTGGGTCATCTGAGAGTGAGTGACCTTACAACTAACCAAAGTCAGTGTTTTATTTCCCATTCTTAGAGATACCAATTCCGATTTTACATCGGAAAGGAAAAAAAAAAAAAAGTCCAAGCAAACCCTAGGTAAATATGAGTGGTTGGATTCATTTGCATAATTAAATTTCATACCGGTCATATTCCAGTCTACCAACCCAAAATAATGTCATGTGTCATCTAAGAGAAAAAAAAATTGTTTTAATGAAGAAAAGTATACAAATGGTCACTTCACTTCTGACTGAAGTTCCTGACTGACCAGTTCGTGATTGGGTTACTCTTTCTCATTCGAGAAAAATATGTGATAAGAAAGGCAAGGTTTAAGTTCTGTTTACTTGGTGTGCACTCTCCACCAAAGTCAAGTCAAAAACATTGACTGGAAGAAGGAGGCAAGGTCAGTTGGGTGGGATGGTGGGGGGAGGGAGGATCCAGTTTGTGTTTTCTTACAGCCCAGCCACAGGGCCGGAGGGGAAGGGTGGGGAAGCAGGGAGAAAAACCTACATGATTAAGGAGCATGGGGGAAGGGGCAGAAAGAGATGCAAGAGAAGGTGTGTGTAGGGACACATAGTGCATCAAAAGAAATTTTGGAGCTTTGAATAAAAGTTCTGTTACAATATTAATACCCCTTCTCCTCACACACACACACACACCCAGACACACACACACAAACACACTCTCCCTTTAACGTTTTCCTCTTTTAAAATCAGAAGAATAAGTAGAGATGAACACATGCCATCCTTCCCGTATTTTATCCTCCTCCTGTGTGTGTGTGTGTGTGTGTGTGTGTGTGTGTGTGTGTGTGTGTGTGTGTGTGTGTGTGTGTGTGTGTGAGCTCTTAAAGGAAGTATTTCAGCCTCTGGGAGGGGGGGGGGGGGGGGGGGGGGTGTCTACTGATCTCCACTACCATCGGAAGAGGGAGGCACGTCCTTCTTCTGAACTCGCCCCAAGATGATCAGTTTCATCAACCCACACATTTGAAATATACTAATTTCTCTTTGACAGGAAGGTTGCCGCCTTTCGAGTAAAACAAAATCCTGGAAAACAACATCGCATACTATGAGCTGTGAGATGCTAGAACATTAATGGATAAGCTGCAAGCACGTAGACACTCGCTGAACTACTTCATTCCGATAAACTCTTGAAACACTGAAATACATCCTCAGTTTAGCTTCGTCAGGTGCGTAGGTAGTCACATTGACATCAAGACCCACATGGCTTAAGTAAAGCAGCAATGCATTTAGGTTAGTGGCAAGTCCTTTAGGTTTGTTATCATTTGTATGTTAAGTAAGAGAACGTGTAAAAGCATTCTGTCTGGTCAGTCAAGAGCCATGATGGCAGCGACTCGGCTGATACAAAATGTGCATGATATGTGTATCACTGTATGTGTCACATGACAAAATAAGAGTATGCATATGTATCAAGCAACCAACCTCATGACCACTGGAACATTTTCTGCTGATGACTTTGTGCAGTTTTCCAAGCACAAGCTTAGATTGACTGTTTTTCTTCATCCATATTACATTTTGAATTATCAAACAGATCAATGAAGTTAGGTAAATACATTCAAATGAATGAATGACAGCAATCATTTGTCTTTTTAGGCAGGTGAGAAGTGTGTAGAACATTCCATGTGTGATTTAATGTCTTAAAGCAAAAATGTTCCAGAAATCAGCAGCTTAGTAAGCCAAAATGATCCCCACAACAAAAACAGAGGAACATGTTGGTGACAGATAGTGAGATGCACTCATACAGAGCAACAAATCCAGAAGCCTTTAAGTTTAATCTGATTTATTTTTCTGCTTGTTTGTCATAATATGATAATGCAGTGTCAACAAGTTCAGTTTCTGAAAGCGCCATGAATGTCATATGGACATTAAATTATCATATTGTCACATGGACATCAAATTATTACATTGTGGCAAGTATTTCATCAGTCAACAGTTCAACGCACACATCTATCACAACGTCTACATTTTTCTTACCATCTCTTCTCGATGAAATACTTTTAAATTCTACATTTAATTAGTCCATTTCATGAAAGCTTCTTGTGGGTAACAATGAGCTTGTTGTTGATGGAAACAGAAAGAGACATGTGGTCTCAATTATGGAATTAAGATCACAGTAGTGTGTATAATTTTTCTTTTCATCTTGAATTATTAACAATGTCAACAGCTTATATATTTTCATACACGTGTATAGTTAATAAAATCTGATGCTGCATGCCAAAATCATGTAAACATAAGTCACCGGCCCCAGGATAAACTTGATTTAATTCAGTGTGTGTTAACTGTCATAGTATCAAATATCATGTTGGATTTTAAATGCACACATCTAAGATTTGAATTTGTAAAGATTGAAACGGAAATTAGATTTTTACTTTTTGTGCAGACCTCTTTTTCTTGAGAAAATTCCAACTCCAGTTTGTAAAATTTGAGCCCTAAGCATGACTTCATTTAAAATATTATAATTCTATGGTGTATAATGTCAAAGGCAGAAAAAAAAAAAAAAACTAAGCCACTGTACTGTACACAAAATTTTCATGAATTACTGTTTTTCAGTTTTTTGTTTCTCTCCAAGGTAAACATTCATAAAGTTTCATTTTTACCCATGTCAGTCACATGACATTTTGAAAACAAATTACCCTGTCTGGTTAACACTATAACAGTGTTAATAACACAAGACAATAACTGGAGAAGAAGGTCACCCTTCTTCAGTATTTTTCTCAGTTCATGTAATCCTCAATTTATGTAAATACAAAAAAATGTGTGTCTTTATGTTTTATAACTACAAATCTTTGTGTTTCCCCTGAGGAAGACCCAAGAGGTTGAAATGCAGTTGTGTCTAGTCTTGTACTCTGTGTCCTTGGCGGTAACTACCCCCTCTCTTTCCAAATTTTACAACCTGACATTTAGATGGCACAGCATGCTGTCTGATATTCTCTCTGTGCCCTTGCATGATGCCTTTTCTGACCTTGTCAAATTCAACGTGGTATGTCACTTTCATCCAGCTGTGCAAATTACATCAGAAAATAGGATAGCAACGTATGAGAAAGTACTGTCTATACTATGTGTCAGCAAACAATAATTTTACCACTGTCACTCTTTGCTGGGAAAAAAAAATGCACTGGTGTACATACACACAGGGACCATATAACAGAGTGAATGTCAAGTGTTATTCAAGGAGGTCAAACTATTTACACTAATTACAGTCTGTGAACTAGAATATGAATGCTGAAGCCATACTGATCTCACAACAAGGTCAAAACCATGAACAATGCAATCAAACAGTCAGGTCTATTCCATGTTTAAAATATGGAAGATCCATTGTCATCGTTACTGGCACCGTTGCACTGGTAGTTTGCTGGTAGTTTGGACGGGTGCACACAGAACCACATATCTTGACAAGGTTTCTCTGTTGGAATCTTATGAAATGTTACAATGTGTCACAAAGAACAATCGAAAAAACAAAACAAAAACAAAAAGTGTGTGTGTGTGTGTGTGTGGTGGTGGGGGGGGGGGGGGAGGGGGGGGGGAGGGGGGGATAAAAAAGCAAAGAGACCAGCTGTGATTAATTATTCTAGGTCTCGTTGGTAACACTGGCGGAATGAAAATGAAATGCATTATTACACTGCATAGTTAATGAAGTGACAGTGTGAAGCTACGGTGCATAGACAGTACGTTTTCCTCACATGACTAGAACTACGTCACTGGTGTTCCCTAGCTGACAGTGGAAATAACACTTTTTTTTGTTGTTGTTGTAACACTGTAAGCTTGCTTCCCCAGCATGACTTACTTAATATCGTACAACAAGAAAACATTAAAAAGAAATTCACAATAATTGCTATAAAAGAAAAGTATGAAAAGAAAGCGGGAAAAAAGCATTGAGCTTGAGTCTGAAAACATGCATAACACTTTTAACAGGTAAACAGGTTTAAATCAATTGAAAAAGACCAACTCTAGATTTTTTTCCATAATGCAAGAATTGAGCCACAGCCATATTTTTGGCCAAATGTTTAAGCTGTACAGAATACTTTGATGGAATGTCATGACCAGTTGACTTTAGTTTTAATTAGCTTCAGATTAAAGAAGAAAGCAACAACAACAACAACAAACCTTATGATTTGACTGTGGAGTGGGAATAGGTCTCCCTTTGGTATCATGTCACTGAATTCGTCACTGCGCAGACGAGTCTGGAAAGACAGCCTTGCTCTTGAACTGAACTACACTTTTGTGACTCTTCGTGCCCAGTTCTATGGTATGGCCTGCACATTTTGTGCCCTTCATGCCCTATCCACCTGATCTCTACTTCCTCTTCTTTGGCCTGTCATCATGTCTTGCTCTCATGTCAACTTGGAGCTAGTCTAAAGTCCTCTCCATATCTATGCCTGTTGTCAGTTTGTCTCGAAGTCTCTGGCTCGGCAAGTTCAACTGGACTTCAGTCGTAGGGATGGTGATGCCCCCTCCCTCCAGTAGGGAATGCTCACTCACTCATGACTGAGCAGTTGCTGTTGTGGATAGGGACCCTGTATGTGGTGTCCTGTGTATGCTGAATCAAATCGGGCATTGCTGAAGAGACATGGCAGCAGTGTAGCATCTCTTCTGGTGGTGGTAGTAGGGCAACATGTGAATGTGATAAGCTGAGATATGATTGCTGCGGAGGGACTGCAGTGTCAGAAATGACTTCTAAGTGAAAATCTGCATGGAACACAGATTCTCAACAGCAGATTTCACTTTAACTTTAAGCTAGATTGGAAATCGATTGTGTGTGTGTGTGTGTGTGTGTGTGTGTGTGTGTGTGTGTGTGTGTTTACAATTACTTTAAATATAAAGAAATGTATTGATATATATACCAAAAAAAATCTGCTCTGACAACAGAATTAAGAAGTAATCAAACAATACAAAATCAGAAAAATCAGCAATTAAAAAGAAAATGAAGTTCACAGGGATGTGGAAAAATGGAAAGTTTTAAACCAGATGTGAAGGGAAGCTACATCATGATTTGGTTGCTGCTGGGGTGTGGGGGAAAAATGACTAAATTGTAATAAAATTATTGTACAAACATACCAAATGCCTGTTTTTGGAATATCAGACAAGTTATCATCACAATTAATAATTGGTTTGAATGACAAAATCATGGTAATGTAATGTGTATACCTATTTGCAGATTCAGATTTTTTTTTAATGCATTAAAAAAAATTGCACAGTTGGCATTGCCATTAACAATAACATCCAACTAGTTCTAATTTCTGTAGTCATCATAAGTTACACATTCTTCATTAATTACTTAGAACAATTTGTTTCAAACTGTGGACAAACTACAAAAACAATTTCAAAATCATTACAGCTATCAATAATTAAATATCACTTTCATTCCAGACTGGAAAATTTTGTCAACATTTAAAAATATAAAATTAAAGAAATCAACTGAAAATGATTTCATCAATGATCAAATCATACATTTACTTTGGAAAAAAAAAAAAAAAATTTCAAAGCAAATGCTTGATTAACAAGACCTAAACCTGTGCTTTCTTATAAGAAACATTTAGCACGCATATATGTTGAGTTTGACGCAGGAAGCAAGATATCTATCAGTTCACCAAGTACCAAGTAGAATTTGAACTAGCTGAAGTATCCTTTACCAAAGTGGGATCTTGATTGGTGATGGTATAAGGACTGTACACACGAACTTCAGCAAAGTAGTTTCCCCTCAGCAAGACAGCAATGTCTCCTTTTGGTGTGAAGGCCACATTGACTGGACGAACCTCCTCTCCCAGCAGCTCAGTTCTGTTGACAATGGTGCGCAGGTAGACTCCCTTGGATGTGAACATCTCCACACGACAGTTCCCGCTGTCGGCAATGACGATGTTGTCATTGGCATCAGTGGCTACCCCCAATGGGTGCAGCAACTGTCCAGGCTTGGATCCCTTGCCCCCGAAGCGCAGTTTGAACTTGCCCTGGCTGTTGAAGACCTGCACACTGTGGTTCACATCGTCTGTCACAACGATGTGACCTTTGGTGTCGGTTGCCACAAATGCTGGAGACAGGAAGTAACCATCACCGGTGCCCTTCCGCCCGAACTTGGAAGAGAGTTTGTATTGATCCGTTAGTATGTAGACGCTGAAGTTCTGTTTCCCCGTGATGACTGCCCCGCCATTGAACTGCAGAGCAATGCCGTTAGCCTCTTCATGAGTGATGGATTTCCCATGCTCCCAAGACATCGACCGGACATGTCGTAGCAACGGAATGTTGCGGCCGGTTTGTTGACCACCACCACGATTTCATTTTTGCTGTTCACAGCCACGTCCTTGATGCGACAGTCGCACTGAAAGCTTTCTTCGGCTGTCCCTGATAGTCAAACACAAAGATCCTGTTGCCGCTGCTGTCGCTGTCTGTCACCACAAAGTCACAGCTGTCACTGACGGCCAGACCCCAGGGCTTGTGGAAGTCGGTGATACTGGCCCCCTTCTTGCCGAACTGGAGCAGCAGTCCGTGGGAACAGGCCGTGGAAGGGGCGTCCTGCGCACCAGGAGGGATGGTGGGGGGTAGAGCACGGCCCCACGGTAAGGATTTGGTGGTGGGTCGTTGAGGGTCATCCCCTGTAACCTGGCGTCAGGTGTCTGAACAGTGGTGGTGGCCGCGTGGGAGTGGCGTGGGTCAGGTACGACTGGCTGGGTAGGGTAATAGGGGGGTGGATGATCGTGGGATAGGGGTGGGGGCACTGGTTGGGCAGGGCCTCCTGTCGTGTCCACAAAACCATAGCTTCCTGGGGGGTGGTGCACTCCACCTTGTGGTGGGGGTAGTGGCATCCCGCTGGCGACAGTGTAGGGGGGGGGGGGTTCGTGTGTGCCGCCGCCTCTGCTGCTTTCGACATAGGTGCCGCTGTCGTTTTCCTCCGGTTTGGGCTGCAAGGACCTGCGCGGCTTGGGTACGGGTTTAGACTGATCGACAGTATGAGAGAGGCTTTTTCACCAGATGGTTGTGGGGAAA
>JADBJO010011066.1:40000-67473 GCA_016801955.1 Conus betulinus
ATGAATATGTGTGGACGACTCAGCATGTTGTGATGTGCAAACATGCGTCATATGAACGTGTGTATGTGTTTGTGTCAGCTCAGCGCGGTTTGAAGGGTCACTGAACGTTGACCTGAACGAGATCACCATGAACCTGGTTCCTTTTCCCCACCTTCACTACCTGGTCAGCAGTCAAACACCGCTCTATGCTCTGGCCGACGTCCACCTCCCTCCACGCAGGTAGTCTCCCTTACCTTTGTCCCTCTGTCTGTTACTGTCCAAATGTGACTCATGTTCAGGTTTACATTCTGTCTGAAGTAGTTCTTCCTCAAAACAAGTAGGGAATCATGGTATCTGCTCCCTCTGTCTGTCTGTTGCCGTCAGATTGTGACTCATATTCAGCTCTACATTCTGTCTGAAGTCGTTCTTCCTTAAAACAGTAGGGTATCTGCTCCCTCTGTCTGTCTGTTACTGTCTGATTGTGACTCATGTTCAGATTTGCCCTGATTCTGAAGTCGCTCTGCCTTAATACAGGTAAGGTGTCATGGTATTTGCTTCCTCTGACTATCTGTCATAGTTCTTTGGTGATATTCTGCATAAACTCTAGCCAGTGTCTCTCTGACTTGATGCAGGTAGGGGACAGTAGTACTCCCTTCTTCTGCCTACCTGTCACTGTCTGTTCTTCTGTCATATTCAGTTCTACACACACTGGCTGACACTGTTCTGTCATAATTAAATGATACCCCTAGCCACAGTCTGTTTATATACAAGTTTTGAATTGAAATGATATCCCCATCCACAGTCTGCTTACCTACAAAGTTTTGAATTGAACTATCACATTGATAAAGATAAGATAATGTTGCATATAACCCAGTCGACCACAAAGGGCCACATCAGGGCTGTCACTGAAGTAAAATGACAAAAAACAAATGTGAATAATGTCAGTTAATGTAACAGTAACACTGTGTCTGCCACACTGATACCAGACTGTCATGCTGCATTCCTTGTTAATTTTGCAGCGTCATTTCAAGCTTCACACACTTGTGACTGTGTCAGTGCATGCGCCATGTCAGTGTCATTGTCATTTTTGTATTGCATACGAGTTACACAGGATCATTCCATGTTGATGTCACTGTGTTGCTGCGTGCCCTACCTGAACATCAGTCTCTGTATCTTTTACATTCACTTCACAGTGTCATGGAAATTTGCACTCTCATTTCACAATGTCATTATGTTTTTCATTGACATTGCAGTGTCACTTATGTTACACATTAACAGGACAGTGTTGTTGAATGTCATGCATTATTGTGGGAGTGTCATTGTAATGTTTTGCGTTAGTGTCAGATCAGTTCAGAAAATGTTGTTTGTAGCTCAGCCGATTAGAAAAGCCTAGAGCTGCAGCTCCAATATAAATAGGAAAACAAGGCTGCACAAAAACAAAACAAAACAAGATAAAAACAAAACAAGCAAGCAAACAAACAAACCAAAAAAAACAAGGAAAAAAGGGGACAAATCCACAGTGTCATCGAAGTTTTCAGATTCATGTGATGGTGTTATTGCATGTGTCACTTGCCCTATGATTGTGTGTTTCACGTGATTTCACACTGAACGTGGCCATGGGGTGCGTGCAGACTGGATCAGATGTTCACCGACGCGCCTTTTCCCGCGACCACCAGCTGATCCGAGCTGACCCCAAGCACTCGCTGTACCTGGCCTGTGCCCTCATGGTGCGGGGCAGTGTGGAGCTGTCCGACATCCGCCGCAACATTGACAGGTGAAGGCTTTAGGCTGTCTTCACACTAAGCAACATTGACAGGTGAAGGCTTTAGGCTGTCTTTCACACTAAGCAACATTGACAGGTGAAGGCTTTAGGCTGTCTTTCACACTAAGCAACATTGACAGGTGAAGGCTTTAGGCTGTCTTTCACACTAAGCAACATTGACAGGTGAAGGCTTTAGGCTGTCTTTCACACTAAGCAACATTGACAGGTGAAGGCTTTAGGCTGTCTTTCACACTAAGCAACATTGACAGGTGAAGGCTTTAGGCTGTCTTTCACACTAAGCAACATTGACAGGTGAAGGCTTTAGGCTGTCTTCCACACTAAGCAACATTGACAGGTGAAGGCTTTAGGCTGTCTTCCACACTAAGCAACATTGACAGGTGAAGGCTTTAGGCTGTCTTCCACACTAAGCAACATTGACAGGTGAAGGCTTTAGGCTGTCTTCCACACTAAGCAACATTGACAGGTGAAGGCTTTAGGCTGTCTTTCACACTAAGCAACATTGACAGGTGAAGGCTTTAGGCTGTCTTTCACACTAAGCAACATTGACAGGTGAAGGCTTTAGGCTGTCTTTCACACTAAGCAACATTGACAGGTGTGAAGGCTTTAGGCTGTCTTTCACACTAAGCAACATTGACAGGTGAAGGCTTTAGGCTGTCTTCCACACTAAGCAACATTGACAGGTGAAGGCTTTAGGCTGTCTTCCACACTAAGCAACATTGACAGGTGAAGGCTTTAGGCTGTCCTCGCACTTTGCAATGCTGTCTTGTGAAGACTTTAGGCTGTCTTTCACACTAAGCAACTTTGACAGGTGAATGCTTTAGGGCATCTTCACTCTTTGCGACATTGACATGCAAACACTTTAGGCTGCCTTCACAGTTAGCAATATTGAAAGGTGAACGCTTAAGGGCGAATTCACGCTTAGCAGCGTTTGACGTGTGAACACTTTAGGCTCTTATCGCACATGGCAGTATTGACTAGTGAATGCTTTCGGCTATCCGCAGTCCTAGTCTTGTAAACTTGTGAGCACTTTGGGCTATCTTATACCTAGCAAAACATTACATCAACACCTCTGTCTTAGCAACACTGATGTGTAAATAGTTTTGGCCAACAACACAGGGAGTGTAGAGGGTGAATGCTTTAGGCTATCCCCACATCTGGCAACATTGATACAAAGCTGCGTTACTACATGTCACACCTTAAAAATTGATAGAGGAATGCTTTAGGTTATCATAAAGCATAGCAACAAAGCAGCATTATCATTGAATGCTTTAGAGACAACTCTTATGCCAATTAACATTGACAGTTGAATATACATACGGATGATCCTGTACCTAGCAGAACAGACATGTGAACAATTAATGTACATGTGCATCAAGCAAATCTTACATCTAAATACATTGACAGGTGAACACTTTAGATTGCCCATAAATTTAGCCATATCGACAGATTAATGCTTTAGGATACCTTCAAACATAAAAACATTGTAAGTGAATACCACAAGTCTCCTTTTACACCAAGTAACATACACAAGAGAACGTTTCAGATAATTGTTACATCAAGCAACATTGAAAGGTGATCATTTTAGGTTATCATACGCCAGGCAACATTGACAGGTTTCAATATTTCCTTCTGTCCTTGACCAACAAGCATGACACCGGATTGCAGACTGAAGCCCAAGATGAAATACATCCACTGGAACCAGGAGGGATGGTCATCTACATGATCATTTTAGGTCACCCATACACAAGGTAACATTGACAGTGCTTCAGTATTACCTTCTGTTCTTGACCAACAAAGCTTGACGCCTGGTTGCAGACTGAAGCCCAAGCTGAAGTTCATCCACTGGAACCAGGAGGGTGGAAGACGGGGCTGTGTGCCGTGCCCCCAGTGGGGCAGCCTTACTCCCTGCTGACCTTGGCCAACAACACCTGTGTGGTCAATACCTTCTCCCACCTCAAGGAGCGCTTCAACCGCCTCTACAAAAGAAAGGTGAGTACTGCTGCATGAAGTGGCCACACACTTGCATTACGAGCTGAGGTGTATATCAGATCGATGTTATTAGGTTTGCCTTGGGAGGTGATTTGGGGATTGTTTAAGGACAGAATCTGCAGAGTCCAACTTTAATCTGTTGATGGTCAGTGTAAATCAATGGTGGTGGTTTACTCAAGGTCCTTTTGTGGTCCTTTGTACCGCTGTTTATTACCCCCTCCTAGTTTCTTGCTCCCTCCCCACTCCCAACCTCGCCCTTTTACCACTCACTAACATCCTCACTTTCTCTGTCTCTGTTTATCTACGCTCTCCCCATCCTTCTGTGTTTTCGCTTTTCTCCTCATGTCTTGGACTGTGTATGTACATTATTAATATGTTTCAGATTGTCTTGACATGTTTTTATGTTGTATCTTTAGTGACAGCCTGACAAAGTCTGAACAGGGAGGATTCTTCTGTAATCTTTTCGTTTATTTGTTTTGTTGATTGTTCAATGTGATCCTGCTGTGAATGTTTTCATCTATCTATCTGTCTGTCTATCTATCTATCTGTCTGTCTATCTATCTATCTGTCTGTCTATCTATCTATCTATCTATCTCTCTATCTATCTATGTATCTGTGTATCTTTTTACCATCTTTTTCCTTTATCTATCTATCTATCTATCTATCTATCTATCTATCTATCTATCTATCTGTATACATTCTCTCTTGGATAAGACGAATATAGTGGTCTTTAGAATGGGTGGCCACCTATCAGTGTATGAAAAATGGTCTTATGGAAATGCAGATGTTCAAGTAGTTAATTCATATAAATATCTTGGAATGATATTTTCAACAAAATTAACTTTCCGTTACGCATGGGAAGAATCTCTGATGAAAGGGAAAAAAAAAAGGTACTATTGAAATTCTGAAATCCCTGAGAAAACTGAATTGTACAGACTGTGGTATATTTTGGAATAAAACCTCTTCTTACTTATGCAGCTGAAATTTGGGGCTTACATGAAAATTCGCAGATGGAAAAAGTACATACGTATGCTATGAAGCGTTTCCTTCAAGTACCTATTCATTCATCCAACACCGTTTTATATGGAGAAATGGGCAGATACCCTTTGTATATAAGTACATTTGTGAAATGTATTAAGTACTGGTTGAAGATCTTGAAGCTACCCCAGTCCCGTTTGAGCAGGCAAGCCCTATGATATGATGCTTCTAGAAATGGAAAAAGGTAAAGAAAACTGGGCTTATAAAGTAAAGAAAGTCCTTTCAGAACAGGGTTTTGGAATAGTGTGGATGACCCAGGAAGTAGGAAATGAGCAACAGTTCATTGCGGAATTTAAAGACAGGCTTATTTGTTCTTTTAAACAGAATTGGCACTCAGATATGGAAAGTAAAGAAAAATATCGCTGTTTTTTCTTAAGAATGTGTTCCATTCTGAAAAGTTTCTCAATGTCATAACAGATAAATGGCACAGAATAAATTACGCAAGCAAGATTTAGGTTGAGAACTTTAGGTTTTAATGCGAACAAAAGATGGTTTGAATGTGAAACATCCACAGAATCTCCTTGTCCTGCATGTAGACACATTATTGATGACGAAGAACACTTTCTGTTCCACTGTACTGCTTATAATGAAGTGCGGACAAATTGTTCATTTTTTTTCCAGTTAGATATAGCGAAAAGACAAAATGTCGCTGGCGTGTTATCATCAGATGATGAACTTGTAATTAAATCAGTTGCGTTGCGAATTCATCGCGGAAGCATTGAAAATTAGACAGATGAAGGGTAGTGAAATTTAAGATAATACATTATAAGAGATATCTGAATGAATATTATCATTCATCGCATGTTGAGAGAGATCAGTAAAATACAATGTCATCATTTAATTGAGTGGATGGTCGAGCATGTTGAAGAGATCAGTAAAATACAATGTCATCATTTGATTGATGTGATGGTCGAGTCAGTCTTAAGTGTTTTTGTTTTTTTTGTTTTTTTTTTTTTTTTTTTTTTTTTTTAACTTTACTGCATTACTCCTGTGCGTGAGTGTGAGGACATAACGAAATGTTACGAATTTATTTGTTTTTGTTAACTTTGGATTTGATACACACTAGGAATGAAAGAAAGTGTACTATTTGTTTGCAGGAAAAAGGAAGAGGGAAATGTTTTTGTTCTGTTACCTCTCCCCCCTTGTCAATAATGATAACATTGACAGAGATATTGATAGTAATGACAATAACAAATACAGTGATGACAATAGATAATAATAATGGTGATAACAATGACAGACAACAAAAGAGATGCCAGAGATAAAAGCGATGATGATGATGGTGGTGGTGATGATGATGATGGTGATGGTGATGATGATGATGATGATGAAGGCAGAGATAAAAGCGATGACAGTTATGACAGAAACAATGATTAGGACAGTTATGACAACAGATAATGACTGCAATCATGACACCAGAGATTTGGTGTTTATAATGACAGAGAGATAATGAGGAGGATGATGATGATGATGAAAGAGCCCAGAGGCAGTATGGACAGCAATGATCACTATCACTGAGATGACAGCGGCGATGGCATTGTTTGTCCAGGCCCATCTGCATCACTATACCCACATGGACACAATGGAGATGGAAGACTTTTCAAACAGCTTGCTATCCCTTGATTCCGTCGTGGCTGAATACTCCGATCTTCAGCAGCAAATGGGACGATCCCATACACCCCAGCCTCGTCTCCAGGTCATGTGACCTCACTGCACAGCCAAAATCATGTGACTTGGTTGTACCACACGTGGCTGCCGGTTGTGCGACTTCAACTGCGAATTGTTCAGTGGATGACTACAGCTCACATGACCTCAAATGCACCACAGGTTGAACCACACTTCGGATGACTGCAAGTCACACGATCTGAACTGCACACCACTGTGCATGCAGGTCATGTGATATCAGTTGTGGGTAACAGCAGGTCATGTGACTCCAACTACGTTGCAGATGACTCTGGGTGTAGGTAATGCATCCTGAGCTATACTGTAAGTCATACAACATCAGCCTCACTACAGATGATACTGGTCATGTGACTAGCTGCACTGTAAACCATGCGATTCCAACTGCACTACAGATGACTGCAGGTCAGCTGCCTTCAACTGCAACAAAGGTCATGTGACTTCAGCTGTACTAGTCATGTGACTTCAGATGTACTGGCCATATCATCTGAGATGTTCTGTGTGGTCTTAACTGTTAACAGTTTGCACATTTGGGTGCTGATTTTTTTTTTTTTTTTTTTTTTTTGACTGATTCAGGTCATGACAATTTACTGATAGTGAAACAAAGAGTATGCATGAAAATATATCATAATAAGATGTTGATGATTTTTGCAAGTTTTGAATTTGTAAAGAAATTGGCAGAATCTCACCACAAAGAATGTGTGTGACTACTGAAATGGTAACAATGAAAAATACGGAAGGCGTGGCGTCAAATGCAGACATTCGATAGCCAAGGGAGCAAACTGGTAATAGTACACTGAGCTCCACAATGTATAACGATATCTGCACAACTTCTGTTCACGTGGGAGCCCTGGAAGTACTCACTGTAAATGTGGCAAGATGTGAAGCTTAGAGAAATGTCATTTTTTGTGTGTGGTTAGACATCAAACCTACAGGTGTCAGTGGTTCATGTGGTGAGGTGTGAAACAGAGATGACATTTAATGATGTGATGAAATGTGTAGTGTAGATACATTATTGTTGTTACACAGATGCCTCTGGACTTAAGTGATCAGGCCGGAAAATTGATTCTCAAAGAGTTTTCAGGCCTGAAAATCCAAGGGAGGAGTGTGCGGAATGGGTGTAGAGCTTTTCTTCATCCAAAGTGGAAAGCTGGGGTCAATGAGGGAGTGGGAGGGAGGCGGGATTTTGATCAGACAACAATGTGCCAAGAAAGGATGGAAAGAACAATTTTTCACCCCAAATTTGTTGTTGTTGTTTCCTTGACGATCACACTCAGCAGGCCGGCACCAATCCTGCTATCTGCATGTCGACTCCTGGCAGTGCCAAATGGGTTAAGCTCGGAGTTGGATTGCGTGTGATCCTCTGGGGCAGCCCAGCGCCTTATTAGTGGCTGAACTGTTGTGTGCATTTGTGTGCACAGAATATAGGTGAGCATGTTGAAGACATTGTGGTCCAGGTCCTTCCCAAGTTGCTGAAAGGATTATGGGCAAAGAAGAAGGATAGGATACGATGTATGTGATATGATCATGATGATGATCTAACTGGGGCCAGCACGACAGTACTGAGGAATGTTGTCCTGTTTATTACCTCCCCCACTTTCACCAACTGCTCCTCCTCCATCCCCCCCCCCCCCCCCCCTCGCCCCTCCCCCCTGTTATTACCTCCCCCACTTTCACCAACTGCTCCTCCTCCTCCCTCCTCCCCCCCCCCCCCCCCCCCCCCCCCACCTAGTGTGTGTGTAGCGTCAGTATTGGTGGAATTTACAAACTCTCAGTTCAAGGGAAACAACTATACAGGCCTTGCTTGCACACTGTGGTATGTGTAACGTCAGTATTAGTGGAATTTACAAGCTTTCAATCCAAGGGAAACAACTATACAGGCCTTTCGCTTGATGATTTACCAATGCGCAGTTCTTTCTCATAGACTGATGAACGGCGTAGCTTTTTTTTTTTTTTTTTTTTCTTTCTGTGATAGTGTTTTGAAGCACAAGTTAAAGTTTGCATGTTTATGAACGAGATGGCAGAGCAAAGGAAAGATGCATCTCAAAGATGTGACAGGTGAAGAAACCAACATTGGACAGATTTTTATACAACTGATCGAACAGTATTTGTTAGAAAAGTCATTGAATTTAGCCCTGAGCATTTGCTGATAGACAATGCAAATGTAAGGTAAACACACCACGCATCTTGGACACTTTTTGCTTCAAGAATTTAGTGACATCATTGAAAACAAACACAGAAAGCAGAAATGTATAGGTAGCACTCATGAAAAATCTGTTGGGAAATTTCAAAAGTAAACATGATTAATTTTCAAGACAAGTACAGTACATTTTGTTTGTTTTTGTTGATATGTTTAAGCCTATTAAAGTTGTCAAGTATGGCCTAAACAGTCCATCCTGAGATAATGGCAAATCTGTTTTTTTAAAACATTATCATCGATTTATTTCCATCCAGATCGACTTTGGGCAACATGACTTGTGACCTTTCCTTCAGGTGTCATGGTGATTTAAGAAAACTGGCCTGTTGGGTTGAGAAGATCGGCCTGTTGGATTGAGAAGATCAGCCTGTTGGTTTTAGAAATTTGGCCTGTTGGATTGAGAAGATGGCCTGTTGGTTTGAGAAAACTGGCCTGTTGGTTTGAGATCGGCCTGTTGGTTTGAGAAGATCAGCCTGTTGGTTTAAGATTGGCCTCTTGGTTTGAGAAGATCGGCCTGTTGGTTTGAGAAGATCAGCCAGTTGGTTTGAGAAAATTGGCCTGTTGGTTTGAGAAAATTGGCCTGTCGGTTTGAGAAAGTTGACCTGTTGGTTTGAGAAAATTGGCCTGGTTTGAGAAAATTGGTGTGTTTATTGGAGAAGACTGGCCTGTTGGTTTGAGAAAATTGGCCTGTGATTGGCCTGTTGGTTTGAGAAAATTGGCCTGTTGAATTGTTTTTCTGGCATCGTAAGCTACTTTTTCAACATTGCAACTGAATGGATGTTGAGGTTAGAAGGAAAGTAATGTTCTTGTGGGAGGTTGCTGAGCTAGCAATACAAGCAACGGAGATCAAGTGTGAGTTTGGTTGCTGTCAGCAGTCTGAACACCATTGTGGCTTCAAAAGCCCCTGTCTAGGGACTGGGACCACGCAGATGACATCCCCTCCTGTCTCCACTGATGTGACTTTAACCGAGAGACTATTCATATTAAATTTGTTTACCAACACTGCAGGTGTCTGTATCCCAAGCCCTGGTTGATGTCAGAATAAGAGGCATGCAGCCTTGTCATGTGGAGAAAAACAGAACAAGAGACCACGAGACCCTAGTGTCTTGGCATGATGGGCAACATGATAGTCATATTTATGGCATTGTATACTTTACTTTCTCATCAAACTGATATTTGTACGAGAGAGTGTCATAATGTAAGTTCATCTGTTGTTTGTTTATTGTGTTTGTTGTGACAGAGTTTCTGTCCTCTCCAAGTCTCAGGGTTAAAATGGCGACCCCTTTTTGTAACAACATTCCTGCGTTTTTTTTCTGTGCGACTCCATTTCATGTGACAGCATGTGTGAGTGTGTGTGTTCAGCCGGAATTCAGGAGCAACAGCAACAATTGTGTGGCATGATTGTTTATTAAGGATCTAAAACGAAAGGAAATGCAACTCGCCCAGGATTGTCCTTTAGTTTTATTCTGAACTCTGTGTTATTCATTCCTTTTGCTTCAGTCACTCCAAGGGGACACAGAGTGTCATTTAGAATGGAGTGTGTCCACGTCTTCCGTATTACCACTTTCCTCTGTTCTTACAGTATCCCTGGCTCTTTTCAGTTTTTGTATATTTGTTTTTTTTTTTTTTTTATCATCTCCTCTTGCTGCTGTTTGCTGTTTCTCAGCCTCTATGAGCCATTCATCTCTTCTTTGATTAAGAAAGTCTACCTTTTGTGTGTGTGTGTGTGTGTGTGTGTGTGTTACACTTACAGTGCCTGTTGTCTGAAAGGTTCTTTACTATGTATTTCTAGGTTATCCTTGTGTTCTTGATTTTTCTGTTTAACCCTTTTCCCCCTAATCACTAGTGAAAAACTAAGGAGAATGAAATTAATGGTGCCCTTACCATGGCCGAAATTTGATTTGCTCTTAGGATGTCAGTGGTTCAGGTATTAACCCCTTGACTGCTGGAGACTAACTTCAGGTATTAAATCATGGATCAAAAGAGATCATTATGCATATTTCTGATCGTTTCTCAAAAATCAAAACAAACTTACCAGTACCTTGAAATTCAAATAAAACCTCACCTTTGCAAAACCCAGTTCTGTTAGTAAGACTAGTGATTTTCGAACCAATTTTTAAGCCTAGATGACGTGCTATTAAATGTCTTTGCCAGTGTGCGATGCATCTATCTGTGTCTCCATAAAATATTCATATTCATGCATTTGTTACAAATTCTGGACATGAAAATAATGAAAGCTGAGGATGCCAGTCTTTCATGCAGTTGCTTGCTTTCAACAGCTTTATTGAACTGATATGTCGGTCGATTAAATCTTATTCAAGGTAATCACATAATGTTTAGTGCTGCCCAAGCACACAGGTGGTGATATCAGCAATGTACATGGTTTTTATGGGTCATTGGGGTGGTGTAGTATTTTGCTTCCCAACATGTGTACCGACTCGGGCAATGCAGACTCTGCTGATTTAGACATGGTCATTTCCTAGAGGATGGTTACGTTCTAAAACACATCCTCTGTAGGGAGCTGGAATCCCAAAGGAGATTCATCGACCACTATCAACTGAGACACAGGGATGTGTGCAAGAGAGACATGAAAGCTCAGAGTCTTGACAGGGACTTGTGGCTAACCATTTGAAGTAGAGATGTACGTTCAACTAGCAGGAAAAGAGAAGTTGTGGAGTCTAGCTGAAGATCAGCATCCATGCAGAAATGAGTTCAGCAACCCCAGGAGACCTGACTATCCATTCAGCATGACCTTCGCAATAGAAAGCAGTTGCGAAGTGAGGCAACTGCAGGCAGAAATCTGAACAAATATTAGAAAAAAAATGTAAGTACTGTATCCGCAAAATATGAACAAACAAATCACAAGACAAAACACGATGCGTTTCAACCTCTTAGGTCTTCTTCAAGCAAAATAAAACAACGCCCATCTTGCGCCAAATTTGATGAGGGAAGCGACCGCTTGTTCTTCACTTTCGTTGTCCTGAGTGTTGTTTATTTTGCCTGAAGACCTAAGAGGTTGAAACGCATCATGTTTTGTTCTTGTGTTTCATTTGTTCATGTTTTGTGGATACGGTACTCAAAAAAAATTTTTCTTTTAAGCTTTGGAATAGAAACTGCCATTCCGGTATTGTCTGCAGTCCTATGTCATCCTGCACATGCACAAGCAGTGCCCCTCAAGCCAGGCAGCTCAACAAGAATGCATTGTCCATGATCAACCTTGACCAAACAAGGCCTGGTCTGAATGTAGGTGGTTTTTTCTTTTTAAGCACTCACACATGCATGTCAACATTCTTTCTGCCTAACCATACACACAGTGCACACATGCTCAAACAGTGGCAAACACAAAATCGAAAGCGTGGAAATGGTAAGAAGCTGAAGCAAGATATTTATTGATCCTTAACCATCGTGTCTTTGTTCGATGTGGTTTAAAAAAAAATCATGTTGCAGCTACACACAGACAAATCCAGGCAATTTTCATCAGCTCGCTTCATTTATACTGGTGAGCAAGGAGACAAGAAGAATAAATATATGGAAGACAGGGCGGGGGAGAGAACTGTGAATTGTTTTTAATAAAGAAGAATCAAAATGAAATCAAACTGTGTCAACATTTTCAAAAAGAAACTGTCCTGCATAGTGTGGCTCATGTATGTCTGAAGATCTTTTCATCCTTTTCTTCCACTTGTTGAAATGCAAAGTTCCTTTAACAAAAAAAAAAAAGAGAAAAAAAAGAAAGAAAAAAAAGAGCAAAAGATAAAGCTATACAGCTATATTCCCAGTCTGTGTTTTAAAGTCTGAAGGCAATATTCTACTTATATGCATCATGCTATCTCAGTTCAGTGAAGAGTGGATTGGCTTCTTGTGTCAGTACCTTGAATACCGCCACTGGAAGGGGGCACAATTCATGGTCGTTCGTTTGTTGTTATTGTTGTGACTCTCACATCATCCATGTCTGCTCAGTAGCATTCACCCCATGTTGCTCATTCCTGCACACCCCTCCCTCCCTACACCCCCTCCCTGCCCACACCCCATCCGTATACATCCTGTCGCAGTCACAGAATCACAGTCCCTAGAAACAATCAACATACGTTTGTCTTGCTATAGAAGACAATGCCAGGCCCTCTTCGATGGCGCCAATTCTGATCCAGCATACGTAGGACACCATCTCACCCCCCCTTCCTGACAACAATAACTGGCGAGTCTTGGTGCCAGCCTTTGTGAGCATCCCCCTTCAGAGGGCTCCACTCTGCCTGACAATCTGTGGCCCTAGCACAGAACTGTTTGCCTGCACTGGGTGGTGTAGAGATGGATGCTGGCTGTCTCGACTGACGGCTTCATCAAACAGCGAAGAGGACACCAAATATAACCATGGCGCTTTGCCTCTGCCTCTGCTTCTGCCAGAACCTCTGGGAGAGACCTGCAAGAAACAGCAGCTGAGTCCTGGATGTTCCAGTTGCCAGAACAGAGTGGTATAGTCATTGATTTTTTATCATAAAGGACAGTCATCCACTGGAAGAATCTTAGAACCAAATGGCAAAAGGAGCGAAAAGCATGAGCTGCCACATGAACGAGTAATAAAAATCTGTTGCGTCCTTCCCCTATTCCATCGTAATTTTTGTTGTTGTTGTGAACTTTGGCTTATACAATGAACCAAGACCAGAATCCCCTTTCCCTCCACAACCCCCCACCCCCCATTTTCCCCCCCAACCCCCCATTTCCCCCCCTCCCCCCAACCCTACCCATCATACACAGGATTACTAATTTCACTTGCCCAGTGCTGGCAGACAGTCTACTGGTTACAATGAGCACACAGAAGGATTGATGGTGCATACTCTCTGTACTGGTGAATATTTCCAACAGTGTTAATGAACAGTATGGTGATTATTTAAGACAACATATATAATACAAAGAAGTCTATTCGTGATTACTTCTGATGGTAGTTATAAACATTATTCATAATTATTATAATATATAATGATTACTGTAAAAAGTATTCCCAAGAGCATCTGAAAATGATTACTGATTATTCCTATCAGTGATTACAAATCAGTGTTGGTGACTACTTTTGTCAGCATATATTACAATTTACAGAGACTACATCTGAGAGCGGTTATGCTTATTGAAGGTTATTTAAGAAAACATTTTTTAATGACTATTGGCAATTACTTTTCATGCATATTATTGGTCAGTTCTGGAGTAAACAGAGCCAGCAAGCAGACAGCGTCATGCATAAATACAAGACTGTCCACCCTGAAACTGAAGCAAAATGATCTAAACCAGACAGGAATGAACAACGACAAAGCATACTTTGGTCAACACAACAAAATTGAGCTCTATTTTGAAAATTAAGAAAATAAACAAAAAAGTAACAAAGAAATACAAGCAAAGAACTCTGAACATAGTGGTCATGGTTACAACTCTAAGCTTGGTGCTTCGCTCTAAAGCTTGGTGTAACTTAAATGCAAATAGAATGTTCTTTACACATGCAATGTGTTTGAAACAAAAATCTTGAAAGGATAAGTTTCACAAAACAACAACAAACACGAGTCAGCAATTCAGAAAAAAAAAAAAAAACCATCAAATAACAGAAAAAAAAAAATGAAACATCAAACTCTTTTAACTACGTCTTGTGCACCACCAGAAACACGCAGGGCCTCGTTCATCTTCCAGAATTTATTGGTTGTGAAGCACCAAGAAACCAGCAGCACGCACAGCAACAGATGCACACGGCTACACAATTGTTCCACCTTCTACACCAGCGCCCCCAGCTACAACTCCAGCACAGAAGGGCGGAATGACCACCAGGCACTGATCACACAAGGTGTTACGACGTTTTCTGACCAACATCAGTACTGTGTGTTCTATCGACTTTGAAAATGGTTGATTAAGCAGCCATGAAGAAGCTGCGTTAGGAACAGCATCCTGGCATTACCGACACTGTTTGATGACAGGGTAGATAAGCCAGGTGATGGATCCGCTATCAGTTGCATGGTGTGAACCTCCACGATCGTGAAAACTCGACATGAAAGGGTGGCAATGACACACTGCAGCATTTTGCAGGGCAGGCTGACAGGTTGTCTGTCATACACCTGCAGATTGACAGGTTGTCATACATCTGTGTCTGATTGTGCAGTCAAATGGGGGCCAGATCAATTTGACTGTGACTAGTGAAGTAAGAGTCAGTGACAATGTGTGCCTGTCGTCAGTGCCTGATTGTCAGTCCGCCCATTCTGATGATATGCTTGAATGCATGATAAAACACTGCAATGTTACATATACTGCAATAAAATGGCTTACATGTTTCAGTCGCATGCTATATACCTGATACAACATTACCACAAAGACTATGGTACATCTTTTTTTCCTGCAATAAGAGTGAAACGAGATCAAACAGTGGATCACAAGACAATTACACACTGATAAACACTGGGCATTCCAACGGTGGCACACCTGACTTGTTCCAGTCTTAACAATTATGCCATGCTAGTTCAGCCTGAACACAGGGAGTTTATGTCTGCACAGAGTTTCCCCTCAAGGCTGACTGGTAAACAAACACTCCATCTGCGTGACAGACAATCCTTACTTCCCTTAAAAACAAACTGATCGTTCAGAAAGATCGTAGAGAAAAGCATAAGAGCTGAACTCGTGTGTTTGACGACTGCCGCCAAAAAAACCCTCGGGAGTCGAGGTATGACACATCATGATTGAACACGTCCTGTGCTGCTGAAGACATGGGTTCACAGCAGTTTGTGCAGTACAGTCAGAAAACACAGCACTCGCAATACTACGGCTACCATCCTCCTTACTACCCCCACCTGCCTGGCTACTTGTGTCTGCTGCCTTCCGTCCAGTACCTCTACGTTTTTCCTTCTGCACCTCACATTTTCTAGTTTTTCCCAAGAATAGGTGCAGGATCTTTGAAAAAACAACAACAACCTAACAACAAAAACCAAAACTGTTACAATACCTGCAGAGAGCTACTTCATCTACAAATTAATCAAGTAAGCAAATAACGATGATAAATCATTTGTTGCATAAACTGCTGGTTACAAAATAATCATGTCCACATCAGGTACGGAGGTGGGGGAAGACATGAGGAGTGTGAAAAAGCATGTTTTTTTTTTCCTCTCTCTTTGAGCAGACATACAGACAGCAGGGTTCACAATACAGACAACTCGAACCCTTACCTTCTATCAACAGCTCCTCGAGTTGAAATAAAGAGAAGATAGAGGCAGTGACACCCCACTTATTTCCCATGCAAAGTATCTGTCTCTGTGATTGTACGTCTCTGTGTGCATGCAGCTGACAATGGATCATTCAAAATAAACGGAAAAAAACGGCTAACCAACCACTGTGAAAAAGATGTCAGAATGATGACATCCGGATCTGTGATGTCATGAGCTGAGTCACCACTGTCTTTCGGGGCAGGATGGGGGGGGGGGGGTTGTTCCTTTTAAATGTCCCCATTTCCATGCAACATTCCCTGCACAGCGGTGACATACTTTTTTTTTTTTACCATGTTCTTCACAAAGAAATGCATCTCGCAGGTCTAGCATCTTTTTACTGCAATCCATCTTAAAGCTTTGTACTGCTGCCACCCATGACCCATACGTTTCAAAACACTGGGAATTTTGTCCTTTATATTTTGCCAACTTTATACTGGCTGCTCCCTGCAGACTGCAGGTGCCAGAGCTGTGGGGGGGACAAACCTGGATGTGGTTGTGGAGGAGGAGACAGAACGAGCAACATTGGGGTTATGCCACTGAAGGCGCAAAGCTGGACAGAAAAAAAAAGAAAAAGATCAATAATTGTCCTCAGTCAGGGGCTTAGAGGGTGGGAGTCCAGCTCACTGTGAATCGGAACATGCGCCAATGATTAATAAATCACCACTGAACTGATGTGATATAACTATTCCTTGGTGGCTGCAGGGATGGGGCAGCAACAGGATGTCCACAAGTGTAGCTGTGCGAGGCACCCTGTTATATATACCGTGTGGGAGTTGCGCCATGTGGGAGGAACTAAAGATGAGACAGCAGGAAAAAAACGAGAAGTCAGCGAAGAGCAGAGACAGCCAACCAAGGGGGGGGGGTGGGGGGGGGGGGGGGGGGGGGGGGGGGGGGGGGGGGGGGGGGGGGGGGGGGGTTGGGGTGGGAGCAGGTATGGGAAATGGTGGTGTACCACTCTAGAGACTTGCAGCAGAACTCTCTTTCCGGATTTCAACACTGAGCGCGCGCGGAGGAAAAGACGGTGGTTGGGATGCGTCGGCTACAATCACAATCCCCGCAACTCTCAATCACAATAATGATGGTAATACAGAACCAGTGCCCAACTAACCATCTTTCGAAGCAACACCTTTGCGTTTTTTTTTTTTTTTTCATCACCAGTGTTTTTGTCACCTATTTTCTATTTTCTCCATCTTTAAGAAAACTGAAAAACAAACAAAAAACACCCACAGACAAAAAAAAAAAACCCTACATACGCAAACAACTCTGAACACAGGCTGACCCCATACAAAGGTCCATCAATGCAGTGATAAATGAAAACAGATAAAAGAATACACTGGAAGTGAAAGAAGTGTAGCCACTTGACTGGTGTGCTCACTACATCGCTTACATTTCATAAGTACACAGCATGAACCGAACTGCACACCATCCACAACTCAGTCCCAAGACTACGCAACCCAGACAGAAGGGGAAACCCTATGAATTAAAGTATTCTTCAGTCAATGCCCACACATCGATCCCTGATTCTCTTTCATGAAGCAATCTAAAGTGAGGTGGGAAGAATAAACAAGCAGTAAACAATGGACAAGAACTGTAACTTTTGTTCACATGGTGAAACAAGAGTCCATAACTCTGATCAGACAGGTACTTGTATTCAGAGAGTTGTTTGTCAGTATTTTTTTGAAAAATGACCAGATTCTCACAAACGCACATTTTTCACAGATCTGCTGTATTCTCTCTCTTCCTTGTCCGAGTCATTTCCATTTTTATTGGAAAAGTTTTCTCCACCAAGAAATTTGAGATCTAAGACCAAGACGCCGGCAGGCGAGATGTCTTTTCGCATAAAAAAAAAACTGCACCAAAAATTTGGTCAGTGAGTGCCCATATGCCGGTATCTTTTTGCAGCCCCAAACCATGAATAAACTGTCTTCAAACCAACTTTTTTTACCAACAATTTTTTGTTTCTATCCTAAATACATCCTCTGCATTTTCACAGTGCCCTCAGCACTGTGCTCAGAAGTGAAATTATATGACAATACTGTGAAATGTGTTCGGGTACATAGGTTTGCTCTAAATTGAAACTGGTCGCCTTATATGTAAACTTGCTGCAGATTTTACAGGTGTATAGAACGAACGAGGGCACTTCGCCTCAAAGCTTGCCCACGCTCTTCCTGCTGACATGCCCACGCATTTCTGAGCCTGCCTACCGAGCATGTAGGAAAGGTGAAAGTTGCTGTTGGCTGTGCTGTTAATCTACATGCCTGTAGGTACCACAGGCACTACCGGTTTGCATGTGTCGTGCCTTTCAGTGTTCACCTCTGGGAACAAAGAGATACAGTGCTTGTTAACAGCTTTCCTTCAGCCCCCAGCAATACCCAAACCCTCCCCTATCATCCCCTTAGAGAAAAGAAAAGTACATGAACTATACATATTTCAACATTACAGACAAGACAAAACGCGGTCACTTTGCCTGGTGGGAGGGAGTAGGAGGGCGACAGTGGGAGCGGGGCAAAGTGTGGAAGGGGTTGTGGGAAGAGTTCGTAGGACAGATTGCATAGAGAGCACAGTGCAAGCATGGCCACAGCAGGTAATGTTGCACCAGCTACTGGATACCTTGGTGTACTTTGGACAAACATGTCAGTCAGTCTTTTCGCCTCCATGCCTTCTTGTTCGTGCCCGGTTTAATTTCCCTCACTCATCTGTCACCATGGAACACTCTAATAACTGATCACCGACTAGGTAAGGCTTCCTGGTTTTTAACGTAAGGCTTCCTGGTACCGTTCCATGGCAGTAGAAATCTAAGCGCCCTCTCATCGAAGCTCTTCTACTCTTAACGCCGTCACCTGAACGAAAACTTGAAATCCAGCCAATCAGGCAGCATGCCTGACAGTGAGTCATCAGTATCGTAACACAGGAGGAAGGTAGGGGTCTAAATGCTCTCTGTTTAAAGCTCCTCTGTCCTGTCGCCCACAACCTCGGAGGAGAGTGAACCGATAAATAAAGGAGCTAGACTTAAGGCCGCGCGTGTCGTACATAATGAGACATAGGCATTGGTAACGTATCAGCAGACGGCATATACACAGCGCTCTTCCCACACTCACTGCCCACGCTTCCCCTCAAGTCTTGTGCTGTTGCTGTGGTGACCAGGAGGAAGGCAGCCAGCGAAGGCAGCATTCTGTACACATAGCGGAGGAGGTTGGTGCCGGGAGCTGTGCTCTTAAATACTGTCCGTCTGCACGGTCACCATGGGCCGTCCCGTTCCACGTCGTCTTGAACTGCTCTGGCAGAGCAAACTCTTTCTGTGGGACACACAGGCACATGATGATGAACAGCTGCCATCAGGAAGAGTGATTTATAAATACAAGCACATGATAAAAAGTTTCAGAGATAACTGAAATCCTGCACTCTTCCTGAAAAGTACAGGCACATGATGAAAAGTTTTGTGGATTATTGAAGTCCTGCATTCTTCCTGAAAAGTACAGGCACATGAGAAAAACTTTTCCTGAAAAGTACAGGCACACGAGAAAACGTTTCGGGGATAACTGAAGACCTGCACTCTTCTTGAAAAGCACAGGCACATGATGAATAGTTTCTTGGATACTTGAAATCCTGCACTCTTCCTGGAAAGTACACGCACATGAGGAAAAGTTTCGGGGATAACTTAAGGCCTGTTCTGGAACAACAGACAGACATTTTGTTTTATGCAGCTGAACAGGGAAGAAAGTATAGCCAAAACAAGCTGTGTGGATCAAAGTACAAACTTTTATCTTTTTAAAAAGGCTTCTTCCAAAGAAAAACAACGCAGTGTACATAGAACAAAAACAAACCCACAGAACAATTTTGCTGTCAGATACGTACAACAAAACAACCACAAATATAACAAACCCTTCAAACAGCAAAATAACATACCAATGAAACAGTTTACTGTGAGATACATACACAACAAAACAACAACAGTAACAAACCCATCATACAGCTTTACCGTAAGATACATACAACAACAGTAACAACAACAGTAACAAACCCATCATACAGCTTTACTGTAAGATACATACAACAACAGTAACAACAACAATAACAGACCCATCACACAGCTTTACTGTAAGATATGTACAACAACAGTAACACCAACACAATAACAAACCCATCACACAGCTTTACTGTAAGATACATACAACAGTAACAACAACAATAACAAACCCATCAAGCAGCTTTACTGTAAGATACGTACAACAACAGTAACAACAACAATAACAAACCTATCACACAGCTTCAATGCAAGATACATACAATAACAGTAACAACAACAATAAACCCATCAAACAGCTTTACTGTCAGATACATACAACGAAACAATAACAAAAGTAATAAACCCATCAAAACAGCTTTACTGTCAGACACATACAACAAAACAATAACAAACCCATCAAACAGCTTTACAGTCAGATACATTCAGCAACAATAACAAACCCATCAACAAGTCTTACCATCAGACACACACAACAAAACAACATCGACAACAAACCCATCAAACAGCTTTACAGTCAGACAGACAACAAGACAACAACAACATCAACAATAACAAATCCATCAAACAGCTTTACAGCGAGATACATTCAACGACAATAACAAACCCATCAAACAGCCTCACTGTCCGATACGTACATACTCTCCACCAGGGCCAGGGACCAGAATGTTCATCTCCGAGGACTTGGCCGTGACGATCTCGGCTTTGAGAGAGGCGGGGCTGAGGTACATCATGCAGCCGTCCGTCTTGTCAATGCTGACGGTGGGCACCCTGCCCGTTCACCTACCACACAACCACCTCACCTGATTTACCCCGCACACCTGTGTTAGGGTTTTCAATTAGTGATGTGCGTTGTGTGGAGCGTAGGTGTAGCTGTGGCGGGGAGGGGGGGGGGGGGGGGGGGGGGGGGGAGGAGAGAGAGAAAGAGAGAGAGAGAGAGAGAGAGAGAGAGACAGAGAGAGAGAGAGAGGAAGGAGGGTGGAGAGAGAGAGAGAGAGAGAGAGAGAGAGGGAGAGGAGGAGGGGGGGGAGAGAGAGAGAGAGAGAGAGAGAGAGAAAGAGAAAGACAGATGACAGAAAGAGAGAGAGAGAGATATGACACATACACACACACACACACACACACACACACACACACACACACACACACTCACTTTGCCACAGTTCTCTCTTCTTTGATGGATGCAGGATGGAAATACTAGTGACAATGAGTTGTGGACCCGAACTGATCCCCATTGTGTGTGCACGTTATTTCAAGCTATTATCACCATCATTAAAAGAAGTTCTGAACTTTGAGATGCTGATCCTTCTGAACCACTCAGCCAAATATTCGGGGCTGCAAAGTCCCAGGTGATTTTTTTTTTTCCTGTGTGTCCTTAGGACATGTTGATGAAGTAACCTTGTCTCCCTGCATTTCTACCTGTCCTCCCTACGAAAAGACTTTCACCTGTCAGGTTCGTTAAACACCTAGACCAACCTTCAGCCAGACATGGCATGGAAATCAACGCGCCAAGAAGACCCATGCTAACGGCCAGCCACAGCATCACCATCATCAGTACTGATGGAACTGTCCACATCATCATTTTTTATGTAACTGTCCACAGTTAAACGATCATGCTGACGGCCAGCCACAACATCACCATCATCAGTACTGATGGAACTGTCCACATCATCATTTTTTATGTAACTGTCCACAGTCAGAAAGATGTGGACGGTCAAGAACACCTACACAGCACTGCCCAGACTAAAACCTGTGTGGACGGTCAAGAACATCTTCAAGAAAACACACGGTCAGGAACCTGTGTGCAATAGCATCCTCCCATCTTCCTGTGAGCATGCGAGACACAGGCCTTCACAGCGTGTCTGGAAAGAAGAATCCACCCCACAGAAATGAGATGTTACCGCAAGATACTAGACATCAGATATGCCGATGGGGCCCCGAACAGCTCAGTGGTAGAGCGCCGGACTCATAATCTTGGGGTTGCGGGTTTGAATCTCCGCCAGGCCGTTTTGGTACAGGGGGATTTTTCCCTCTAAGTTAACACTGGTTCTGACTCCATTTCCCATACAGTCCTTCGAATGAGACTATAAACCGAGGTTCCGTGTGTGAACCTACGCATAACATCTTGCACACACGTAAAATCCCATCACCAACTTTCGGAAGAGAAGGCCAGTTTTGGCCGTTGGTATGGATGACACGTTATACATAGCATACACCTTCCCTGAAGATGGAGTATGGCTGCCTTAATGGCGGGATAAAAAACAGTCATACACACAAAACTCCACTCCCTTTGTTGGGTAGATGGGATTAATCCTTGCCTGTCTATACAGGGAGTGTCCGCAAGAGTATCAGCCTGAGTATGCACAAAAAAAAAAAAAAAAAAAGATATGCCGATCATATCACCAGTCAACAAGTGTGCCAAACCATCAGGCAGGGCCTAGGACCTGATGAGATCTGCTGACATCAGTTAGGGATAGAAGACCATGCTGGTAGGGTCATGTAACAAGACCTACTGGCTTTGCTGAAACTGTCCTCCATGGAACTATGGAATGGGGGAGGGGGGGAGACCAACAAAAATGAAAATGACAACAATTGCAGAATGGGACATGGAAAACTTTCGCAGAGATCCTAGCTTTGGCATGCAACCCATAGAACTGAAAGGAAACTGATGAACTTTCTTCAAGTATGGACCCCAATGACTCCCCACAGAGTTAAGGAAGAAGAAAAAGTTGTCACACTGATTATAGACTGTAGTTTCTTCAAAACTTCACATCTTTTTCGTAACCTTTGGTCCTTTCAAAACAAATTTAAGTGTATTTTTGAGTCAATAAACACTCATTTTTTTGCCATCTGGCATGATGTTATGCCACAACAGATTTTGAACTTTGACAAACTTAAGTATTTTTGAGTCAATAAACACTCATTTTTGCCATCTGGCATGATGTTATGCCACAACAGATTTTGAACTTTGACAAACTTAAGAGCACTCCATTTATAGACGCACTCCATTTACAGAAGCAGGTAAATCTGCGGATAAAAACTCACCTGTCCCCTGCATGCTCTGGCAGTTGACAAACTCCAGCGAAGATACTACATCGTCAAACACCACTGCTGTCTTTTTGCAGGAATCTGCACAAACATTGCGTTCACATAAACCAGTATAGGTCCACATAGTCAATAACATAAACACATGTACATTTAGTCAAAACAACATTACATTCTAACACATGCAGATTTTGGTTTTGCTAACTCTTTTGATCAATGGCTGGTCTCCCTTGGCAGTTTCTTCTGTTACAGATGGTAGTAGTCCCTTGTTTCATACCCTATGCCCTGACACAGATCTAGCACATGTATCATGTAGCAAAAAACCCCAGTAATATACATCAGCAACAGATAGCCACATAATCAGCAACAGATAGTCACATACATCAGCAACAGTCAGTCACATACATCAGCAACACATAGTCACATACATCAGCAACGGTCACATACATCAGCAACACATAGTCACATACACCAGCAACAGTCAGTCACATACATCAGCAACACATAGTCACATACATCAGCGACAGTCACATACATCAGCAACACATAGTCACATACATCAGCAACAGGCAGTCACATACATCAGCAACACATAGTCACATACATCAGCAACAGACAGACACATACTTTAGTAACACATAGTCACAAAAATCAGCAACAGACAGTCACACACATCAGCAACAAACAGATAGTCACATGCATCAGCAACAGACAGACAGTCACATAACATCAGCAACAGACAGTCATATACATCAGCAACAGTCACATACATCAGCACCAAATCACAAATCAGCAACAGACAGTCACATACATCAGCAACAAACGGTCACATACATCAGCAACAAACGGTCACATACACCAGCAACTAATGGTCACATACATCAACAAACAAAGGGTCACATACACCAGCAACAAACGGTCGCATACATCAGCAACAAACAGATACTCACATACACCAGCAACAAACAGATACTCACATACACCAGCAACAGATACTCACATACACCAGCAACAAAACAGATACTCCCATACACCAGCAACAAACAGATACCCACATACACCAGCAACAAACAGATACCCCACATACACCACAACAAACAGATACCCACATACACCAGCAACAAGCAGATACCCACATACACCAGCAACAAACAGCAACAAACAGATACCCACATACACCAGCAACAAACAGATACCCGCATACACCAGCAACAAACAGAAACAGGGATATCAGTCTTTGGCCATCAACAGACTTTTATACAACACTTGGTACGATCTGGACTTTGAAGGCCTGAAAAAAAAAATGGTTAACAGTATATCCCAGTTTATCTAACACTCTTCAAAAAAAAAAAAATCAATCAAGTAGTAGTATGAAAGCTTACGCTTAAAATAACCTGGTAGTGAAGGCGTTGACGCAGGCATTCATTATCACATGTGCGAAGTGTATTTTGCGAATTCGACTAATTTTATGTGAACATTTTGAACTATTCATGTGAACATTTTGACCAATTCATGTGAACATTTTGGCTCATTTATGTGAACATTTTGACCAATTTACGGCACTCATTAAAACCTGTGGTGAGGTGCATTCTCTACCAATTTATGTGAACATTTTGACCAAATTATGCGAACATTTTAACCAATTTATGCCACGTTTTTGACCAACTTATGTGAACATTTTGACCAATTTATGTGAACATTTTGACCACTTCATGCGAAAACACCATCAGGAGAAAGAATGTTTACCCAGAATAATGGAGTTGACCTTGCCCTTGATCTGGATAACAGAGTCCTCACACTTGAAGATGTACACGGTCTGCTTCAGCTCTGTTTTATCCAGAAGGATGCTTTTTGTTGCCACGGTGATACTCCTGAAAAAACCAACAGACATTCATTTCTTTAGGTCTGTGCAGTTGAGAACACACAGACACAGACAAAGACACACACACACACACACACACACACACACACACACACACATATTCTCCCTTTCACACACACACACATTCACACACACACACACACACACACACACACACACACACACACACACACACACACACACACACACACACACACACACACACATTCTCGTTTTCACACACACGCACACACACATTCTCTCTTTCACACAGACACACACACACACATACACACACTCTCTCTCTCTCTCAAACACACAGAAGCGCACATGCACATGAATATATGTTTTCTCTCTCTTTCTTTCTAGCACAACACATACACACTCTATCTTTCACTCTGTGTCTCACACACACACACACACACACACACACACACACACATACACACACACACACACACACACACACACACACACAGAGCAAACTTCAACCCACACTTACCACAACCCATTTCTTCTTGTTCTGTAGCTGGGTGACCGGCTCTTTGGCGGGTGTAGTAGCTTTTGCGACAGCGGTCGGTTTAGGGGCTGCAGCAGGCTTGGATTGGGCGGACTTGAAGGGGGCAGGGCCCTGACGCAGCGCAGGATTCTTGTGTGTCTTCATATCGTCCGTCACTTTGCGAAGACCTGTCCAGGGGAAAAAAAAAAAAACAAAGAAAGACATGCGGTTTAAGTTTGGTGTCATCAAGTCATGTGTTTCTCTACTTCATCAATAACACACACACACACACACACACACACACACACGCGCGATTCATACACACACACCCACACGCATTACACACACACACCAACACACATCCCCCCCACACACACACACCCTCCCACCAATCCACACCCCCACCCCACTCCCCCACCCACTCCCAAACACACACTTACACACCTGTAGTGACAGCTTCCCCTTTATTGAGGGAGGCAAACAGGGCAGCACGGCTGCCTCCTCAGCCCCACCCCCAGACACATCCCCGGGGCCAGGGGGAGGTGGGGGACCAGGCGGAGGGGTGGTGGAGGGGGAGCACCACCAGGGGGAGGAGGGGAGGAGCAGCTCCACCTTTGGAGGCAGCAGCAGCAGCGGCAGCAACATCTCCTCCCTGCCACAGAAACCACCACCACAGAATGAGCTGTTTGTCAGCAGCAAGAGCATTCGTGAGCAAGTCCCTTCTTTTGTCAACAACCCAAATAGGGGTCCCTTGCCAAAAGCCCCGAATACGAGTCTCTTGTCAACGACCCAAATATGAGTCTCTTGTCAACAACCCAAAATATTAGTCTATTGTTGAAAACCCGAATATGAGTCCCTTGTCAAAAACCCAAATGTGAGTCTTGTCAACAAACACAAATATGAGTCTATTGTTAACAACCTGTATATGAGTCCCTTGTCAAAAACCCAAATATGAGTCCCTTGTCAAAAAACCAAATATGAGTCCCTTGTCAAAAACCCAAATATGAGTCTCTTGTCAAAAACCCTAATAAAAGTCCCTTGGCAACAACCCAAACATGAGTCCCTTGTCAACAACCAGTGTGTGAGCGAGTCCCATGTCAACAACCAGAGTGTGAGTAAATCGGAGAGTGAGTCCCTTGTCACCAACCAGAGTGTGAGCGAGTCTCTTGTCACCAACCAGAGTGTGAGCGAGTCCCTTGTCACCCAACCAGAGTGTGAGCGAGTCCCTTGTCAACAACCAGAGTGTGAGTGAGTCCCTTATCAACAACCAGAGTGCGAGTGAGTCCCTTGTCAACAACCAGAGTGTGAGTGAGTCCCTTGTCAACAACCAAAACGTGAGTCCCTCATCAAAAAACAGAGCGCGAATGAGTACTCTGTCAACAACCAGTGTGAGTCCCTTGTCAACAACCAAAGTGTGAGTTCCTTGTCAACAATCAGAGTGTGAGTGAGTCCCTTGTGAACAGCCAAACAACCAGTGTGAGTCCCTTGTCAACAACCAAAGTGTGAGTTCCTTGTCAACAATCAGAGTGTGAGTGAGTCCCTTGTGAACAGCCAGAGTGTGAGTTCCTTGTCAACAACCAGTGTTAACAAGTTCTTTGTCAATGATCAGAGTGTGAGCGAGCCCCTTGTCAACAATCAGTGTGTGACTGAGTCCCTTGTCAACAACCAGAGTGTGAGTGAGTTCCTTGTCAACAATCAGAGTGTTAACGAGTTCCTTGTCAACGATGTAGTGTGAGCAAATCCCTTGTCAACAATCGGAGTGTGAGTGAGTCCCTTGTCAACAACCAGAGGTGTGAGTGAGTCCTTTGTCAACAACCAGAGGTAGAGTGAGTCCCTGGTCAACAACCAGAGTGTGAGTGATTTCCTTGCCCTCCAATACCAGGATACGGATATTCATGAACCAGTAGCTGTCATAACTTGATGCCGAAACTCATGGAAACTGTGACGTGAAGAGAGAAACAATGCTACTTCTTTGGTGTAGGGAATGGTGATGGAGCAGGGTGGAGGCAGAGTCTGGTGTGGGTAAGCAGAGCTGTTTTTCACTTTCCAAACAAAAGTCACATGAAGTCTTTGCCCCTCCTGAGCATGATCTTACAGACAAACGTGCTTTATTGGAGAAACTTCTTGTGTCTTGTTCAGCGTATGGTCTTGTCAT
>JADBJO010011067.1:0-31808 GCA_016801955.1 Conus betulinus
CGATTGTGGAACTCTGTGCACAGAAGCACTTTCATGGAAGCGAAGAGGAATCTATTCCATATAGTGTAGATTGTCCGGCAGTTATGAAACTAGTCCATATTAGTCGGGGGGCGGCCAATTCTTTTAAGGTTTTCTTTAAACCATTCAGCAACGCTCCCTTGTTTGCTTTTTGAAGACACTTGTATTACATAAAGGTGAAATCTCCCTCTATTTTGGAAAAAATGTCCTTTTTGCTCGTATGAAGGCACCTCTTGCAAACAACAACACAAAGGGCGACAAAACAACAACGACGACAATACAAACAATAATGAAATGAACAAGAATGACTAAAAAACAAAACCAAAAACAAAAGGAAAATAAAAAGCACAGGAAAGGACTGACACCCTCTGATTTTTCGTCCAGTCAAAAAACACCGGTATATCGGCCCTTCACATCAAAGTCTAAATTGATGACCTTCCCACACAAGATGTGATTTTTGCCTCTGTTTGTGGCAGTCTCTCACACCTGAGCTTTACGGGCTTTGCCTTCTCTTGGTAATGTATTAAGTGTTGTTGCGTGTTTGCTTGTGTTTTTATTCGTTTGTTTGTTTTTAGCAAAAACACACTGATTTATATTTTGAACAGATGAGAAAATGTGAGCACATCGCTCTCTCTCTCTCTCTCATCTGTGGGAGCCTCACTTTCTTGCGTGTGGGTGGGGTGGAGAGTTGAGATGAGAGAGAGAGCTGACGTTTGTGGGTTGTGAGAGTGTCAGAGAGAGAGGAGAGAGAGAGAGAAGAGAGAGAGAGAGAGGGGGGGGGGGGGGAGACCACACATATGAGTGACTGGACACAGAATCAGGCTGAAGAAATGTCGAACAATTGATTGGATCTATACTCAGCTTTCTTCACCAATATTAAATGTGTGATTGAGTTAATATAAGTACTTTGTCGATGTATTCAGATTGTCAATACAACGAACGTGCAAACTATATTTTCCTCCCTTGGCAGTGTTTGGTCCTGGTATAGCTGTCGGCGTTATGTATTTTTTTCACAACAACAGTGTAAATTGTTGCTGGTTATGAACATGATACGTTCCTGCAATACAAAGTGACTGATCGATCAGGGGTTGAAAACCTTTAATTAGCAAAGGAAAGAGCTATTGTCACGGTATCAAACAAAAAAAAAAAAAGTGTTGTTTTGATTTGTATTAAACCAACGTCACCCCTTTTCATAGATCGCACCACAAAAGGACTGTTAGACCGAAGGCTTCTTGAAGCATTTTTTCAGTTCCATATATTACGGAAGCTGGGATAACTGAACGCCGGCAGCAATCGGTGTGAAGTACAGAAATAATGGCGGAGTACAGGAAGCCTGCTGTTTGTGCTAAGATGAATGTGTGTGACAGTTTGCAGAACAGGATTTACCTACCCTCATAATCACAGGAGAATAAATCACAGGAGAAAATGAGTAAATGAGTATTTCAAACGGAGATTAAAAGCCATTAGTCAAATGTATGACGACATGCACACACACACAGATACACACACACACCACACAGACACACACAGAACACAACACACACCCACAGACCCACACACACCACACACACACACACCACACACAACACACAGACGCACGCACACCCAACACACACAGCACACCACACCCCACACACACACACACACACACACACACACACACACACACACATACACACACTTCCTTGGACCTGCTTGATGCACTAAACGCTGTACACCCACCCTGTGTGTACGGAAACACACGCAATGTATTCGATACCGGAAGACACTTCGGTGGCTCGAGACCACATGAATCTGTCTATACACTAGCTTTTGTCTGAGTTGCCCTTAGTGGGTTTTTTTCAGTGACAGCGAATTAAGGAGTACGTTTCTTTTCCTGCACCAACAGTTTAGCTAGCTTCGAAGAACGAAATCTTTCTTCGTTTTTTAACTCGCTGAATTTCGCTTTCTTCTCGCGTCTCCCAAACAAAAACAGGGCAGTGTTTTTGAAGAAGAAGGGGTGGTCACCATCAAAGTTCACGCATTTCATGGATTTCACATCCGCCCCCTCATGAACCTGCTTTCCCCACAGGTGGCAACACACAACACACACACACACACACACACACACACACACACACCACACCTCCTCTCCCGGGCATTTTATCCTTGACATCTGACCATCTGAAGTACCTCAGTGGAAATGGTGCATAAAAGGGCTACTTTTCTCTTTCAGGTATCCTGCCTCTATGGACTCTGGAAGAGTCGGGTTTTGCAAAGGTGTGGAACAGATTGTTGTTCGGATTCTCTCTCTGCACCTTTTCGGAAAAAAGCCCCTCCTGATCTCTACAACTCTCTGAGCACATCACTCAGCCTTTATCTCTCCCTGAGATATCCCCAACAACTCTCAACAGCGAATGACAACACCCTTTAAAGAGTTCAGAGTTTTTGTGGGGGACACCCGCCTGCTTTGAAAATTCACAAGGCTTGTTAACTTTAGTAAGTTGTCTGAGTAGGCTTTTCAGTCAACAACCTGCACGACCAGGGAACCATCCTGCAGCCTCTTGACTGAATTTCGGCATCGGCTCTGCGCCCTGCAAGCCCTTTCCTTTCAACCCCTTCACAACAGCAAAGGGACTCAGCCTGGTTACTGGTCGTTCGTTCGCCATCCGCCGCCCCTGGATCACCAGCCAAGAAGACCAAATGCCTAATGTCTTCCAGAGTCTGAGAGTCCATGTCCCTCAAAGGTTCAGAACCCAGTTTTTTCGTCTCTTTTTCACACTTTGAGGTTTTTAAATACTGGGCAGAAATAAACGTCACCCCAGGAGAGCTGCCAAGCTAGGAAGGGATAATGGGTGGCCATAGTATCGTCGTCCTTCCGCCTGGTACGTTCCCGTCCACCGCATGAAAACCGACAGTGCAAAACCTTCGCAACTGAATTTGGATCAGCCACACAGCCTATCCCCAGCTGCAGTAGCTTTGGGCTTCCCTCGCTGCTTACGCAGCGCAACTCAAGTGTCAGAGAAAAAAAGGCTGTGGAAAAAGAAGACTTGAAGGGGAGATGAAGAGAGATCAGACCCATTAAGAAAGGCAGAAGATAGGATGGGAAAAAGGCGGGTTTACTATTTGTCAGAGGCCCTCACCCCTAAACCTGTCTGACATGGGATACCTTACCAGGGGCACGAACTTACTCCTACGAATGCTAAGTGCTTAGGCCGGTCAGCAACTTGGCTATACAGGCCTAGAACCGTTAACAATAACTAACCATCTGGTCGAGTATGATGCGCCCATCAGCAGAAACCTAAGGGATCATTGGACCGTGCAAAAGCCTCCGACCATGGCAAGGGCTGCCATCTCCAGCGAGAGTAATCTGTTAATCATAAATGCAGCTGCAGTAACAAAAGGGACATTGATGATGAACTGGGAGCCACATCTATGCCCAAACAGATCTCCTCAACTTCCTCAACTTTGCCCAGGACCTTCCATCCTCATCTAATGGGATCTAACTAACCTACACATTTTCCCAGTCACTTTAACTTCCTAGAGAACTCAAAACCATCTCCCTCGAAGATGACCTACTCAAACTTCCATTTTCTGCAAACACACTGATGCACATGCATACCTAAAACTACTCACCCTCCCACCATCCATACACTACACCAAGACAGCATTCCACACTCACAATTTCTCCATCTTCACAGACTTTGCTCAGCAAAGAAGACTTCACTATGCAAGCAGCACAAATGTCAAAATGTTCAGAATTTTTCACAAACCGTGGATAACCCCAGTTCCGTCGTCAATGAAGCTCTCAGCCACACTACAGCCATAACCAGACCATCTGCTCTGGAAACCCAGCATTCAAAGAGAACGACAGAGACCAGACCCACCACACCTCCTCCTCTTCCACCCACACATCACCTCCCCATCTGTAGGATTCTCAAATCCGATTGGCATTGTACAAAACCACAAACCTGCCCTACGCACATTCTCCTGCTGGGAGCTGCAACATTGTATTCGCTATCCACTGCCAGCTGTGTGGCAAGATCTATATAGCTGAAACATCCCGCACACTTGAGACACGCATCTCTGAACACCTGGCTGACATCCACCACCACCGACCCAAACCTGTTGCCCTAACACTTCAACCACCTCCAACACAACATCACCATGTGAAAGTCTTGGCACACTCCTGGCAATCACAGAGTGACAGCTTTGAACGTACTGCACGAGAGACCCATCTCATTGCCAAACTCTGGTACGCTACAGCCCCAAGGCATCAACATCCAACAGTAACCACAAAATATACCCATGCACAACTTCCACCCTGGTCGGCAATATCTCCCACACCCACCCTCCCCACCACACACCCCCCCCCCACCCCCACACAAATATACACATACACACACCACCACCATAGCCTATTATCATTGTTATTATTAACATAATTCTTAAAGTTTTATTTTTCTCGATTTATTTATTATCATTATTTCATTTTATTTATTTATTTTTTTTTAATCTATTTTTATGTTTATTGTTGTTACAATTTTTTATTATCTTTTATTTATCTATTTATTTACTTATTTACTCATTATTTACCTATTTTATTCATTAATTATAATTATCATCATCATCATCATTATTATTATTATTGTTATTATTATTATTATTATTGTTATTATTTTATTATCTCCCCCATCTGATTCTATTACCATTACCCACACCCCCCACATGCAACTACCACCACCTATTTCCCCCCCTCCAATCCCCCCCCCTTCACTATTTCCTCTCCCTTGATCCCCTCCTGGGTGGCCTCGTTTCCGTCTGACAGCCATTTTGGATCGTGAGGCGAACAGGAGAGATAAGTTGCTTTATCGGTCTGTGTATTCACTGTCTTAAAATGTTGTTTTGTTTTTCGCCTGAAGAAGACCCAAGAGGCCGAAATGCTTGTGTCTAGTCCTGTACTTTGTTTGTCCGTGTCCTTGGCGGTAACAAATTCCCTCTCTTTTTTTTTGAAATTTTGCTTTATTTTCCGCCCTCGTCACTCCGTTGTCAAACTTTTTATTTTTGGCTGTCCCAACCTCTGCGCCACTTCAGAGGCAGTGCACTCACGCCGTTCATCCGACACCCCGTCCACAGCCACAGCCCGGTCGCCCCGCCACAGCCCCGGCATGGCAATCCACAGGGAGCAGTCAATGTCAAGCCGTCAAGAGGCAACCCACCGGAGGAGACACTGCACTGCTACTGAGTCATTTCAGTGGTGTTCAGTGGGCCTGTTCTGATTTAACTGGTGCCCCCGACGGGACCAAACCAAGGCGACACACGTGAGAGAGGAATCGAAACTGAGGTCACCATGAGAGCAGGGCATAAAGGGTCACAGAATTTGAGACTTTTTTTTTTTTAAGCTGTTCGATGAGAATGAGGGATGACTAAGATGACGCTACGGATTTCAATTTCAGTCTGAGACTATATGTCGGGGCTGTACTCTACGCTTCGTTTCATAATATATCCCGGCGTCAACCAGGCGAGAGATACAGGCATGTGCAGTGTTGGCCAGGAAATTGAACAAACACTCTCAGAAAAACGCATCCATTAAGTGGATGAAACTCGACTGTGTGGTCCCAGTCTTTCCCAACTGAGTCCGCAACTCAGCCGGTCGGGGCAGAAAAAAACACATGACTGTAATGGGATTCGAACACACGACCATCCAAAACCGGGAGTCTGTGACGCTAACCACTTCGCCACAGCGGCTGGTCCCGTTTTGAAACTTAAGTTTTTTGACTGAGTCTAAAACCGGTTTACAGATGTTCGTATCAATCGTCTCAATCACTGGTCTTCATTACAATCAGAGACCGTTTAGACGTATTTATGTACAGTCGTATCATTTAAATATGTTGAGTTAATAAACTCCTGTTAGTGGAGAGTCTGTCCCTGTTGCTAGCATCGTGAAATGGCAATGCTCACGATCACAGACTCTGGACTTAGATTTTGCACAAATGTTTGTAGAAGCGTACTGCAAAAGAAATATACAGCACATAATAATGTCCATCTTTAAGAATCATCTGCAGATGGGACCATCAAACGAAATGGAGCCTTGTCACGTGTATCACTCAGACTTTGTTGTGACCCTGTAGGCATTCCTGTATCACTGTGACTTTGGTGTAATTTTGTCGGTGTGTTGGTGGCACATATGGTCGCCAGCCCATAAAGCCGCCGGCGACCATATGGGCAGGGACTTTCTTCGGTGTCCGTACGGTCGCCAGTTGCCCCACAGGTCGCCGGCGACTGTACAGGTACTGAGTGTAGATATTTTCATATCTTGCAGTGAAAATACAGAACGTGGACGACTTAGTAACATATATGAACTTGTATAATATGAAGTACTTTCTCTCTCTCTCTATCTCCCTATTCTCTCTCCCGATCTCTCTCCTCCTCCTCTGTCCGTGGGGGGGGGGGGGGGGGGGGGAAAGCTCAGCCTTCCTTCCGTCTCCCCTGTAAAGTGAGGGAAGAGAGTCGAGAGAGGGGTGGGGTGGGGGGGGGGGGGGGGAAGAGAGGGAGGGGCCCTAAAATATCCTCTCTGGATGCTCTCTATCCTCCTCTGTCTCTCCCTCTCCTCGCCTCTCCTCTCTCTCTCTCCCCTTCCCCTCTCTCCTCTCGGCTCTCCCTCTTTCTGTGGGGGTGTGTTTGTGAGAGAGGGGGGGGGGGGGGAAGAAAGAAGAGGGCGAGAGGGAGACTTAGTAAATAGAATTTAATAGTATGACCTGAAAAGAGAATAGGGGATCTCTCTCCTCTCGTCTCTCTTACCTATCTCTCTCCTCCTCTTCAGAGAGGTCTCCTCTTACTCTCTCTTCTATATGACCTCTGTAAACGATCATAGTCTCTCCTCTCTATCTGTGTGTATCCTGTGTGTGTGTGTGGTGTGGTGTGTGTGGTGTGTGTGTGTTGGTGTGTGTGTGTGTGGGTGGGTGTGTGCGTTTCGCGTTCGCAATGTTTCGTTTACTTGGTATAACCTCAAGATGGACGACGACAATAATTTATGATTGCTGCAGTCAGAAATCGACTGTTTATTATTTGGGAACAAGTCTGATAGAAACCATTTCAATAGAGATATGATTGCTGCAGCATGGACGAACATTTGCAAAAGAAGTGAGGAGGTGGTAAGTGTTCCGTTGATTTTATTTATTTATTTTATTATTCCACCAGAAAATCTCTCTCTCTCTTTCTCCCCCTCATCTCTCCTCTCCCTCTCGTCTCTCTCTTCTCCCTCTCTCCTCTCCATCCCTCTCTTCTCTCAATCTCCTCGCTCCATCCCTCTCCTCTCTCTCTCTCTCCTCCTCCAACCTCTCCTGTTCTTCCCCGCTGTTACTATCGTCTCGTCTCCTGCCCCTTTGCCTCTCGCTTTCGTCTCTCTCCTCTCTCGACCCCTCTCCTCTCGAACTCGTAACCTCTCCACTCTCTTTCCCCTTCTCTCTGCCTCCTCGCTCTTTCGTCCTCTCTCCACTCTTCCTCCTCTCTCTCGTCCCTCTCTCTTTCTCTCTTTTCTCTTCCCCGAACACTTCTCTCCCATTTCTCCTCCCTCGCTCATCTCCTCTCCTCTCTCGGTCCCCTCGCCGCCTCTCACCTCTCCCTCTAAGCTCCACAATTCCCTCATTCCTCCACACAGCTCACCCTCTCTCACTCCAACTCCACATCAACACCAATTTTTCTTTTTTTTTTTCCCCCAGGATTTTATTTTTGAAAACACGGGTTAATTCGCCGCTAACTTCCAGGTGACAAGACTGGTAGAGATAACAATTCGGGGATGTAGAAACACACACACACACACACACACACACACACACACACACACACACACACACACCACACACAAAACACACACACACACACACACACACACACACACCACACACACACACACACACACACCCACACACACATGTAACGCATATTCAAATAAGTCATTTATTCAAAGGAATTTTGTTTTGAAAGCCACTCAATCAATAGTAGACCAATTATGCATTTCTTTCTGCATTTCTTATAGCTAAAGTGTCATATAGCTTCTCTCTGTCTCTATCTGTCTCTGTCTGTCTATCTCCTTCTCTCTCTCTGTCTCTCTGTCTCTCTCTCTCTCTCTCTCTCTCTCCTCTCTCTCTCTCTCTCTCTATCTCTCTCTCTTTCTCTTTTGTTTTCAAGATAGCCAAGTGCTACTGTATATTACACAGGTTACACAGGGACCAATGGACCTCGGGACCAATGGCGTGACTGTTGCAGCACAAAGTGTCGCAATGCGACACTTTGTGTTCTATTTCAGTCTCCTCCCCAGCACAAAGTGTCGCAACAGCACAGAATTTTGACTTGCGACAGTTTGATCAGCCTTACCAGCACAAAATGTCGCAATGGCGCTATTCTGTACATGTTTTTGAGTTAGCAAGTGAGTGTGATGGTAGGTGAAGAGAGATACAGTGAAGGTAAGACAGACAGACAGAACACACAGATCTGTGTGTGTGGTGTGTGTGTGTGTGTGTGTGTGTGTGTGTGTGTGTGTGGATAGATAGAGAGAGTTACATCACTCTGTCGTACATTTCAGAGAGAGAGAGAGAGAGAGAGGAAGGAGAGAGAGAAAGACAGACAGAGAGCGAGAAAGGGTGCCGGGGGAGCAGTTCTCTTTTCCTATCTCTGTTTGGTATTGTTTTGCATTCTTTACATGGGATATTTTGTCTCTTGGTGGTGGATTTGGTACGTTGAAAAGTGTTGGTACTGCACTCTAAGTCAGTCAACAGTTTTTTGTGGTGTGGTCCATGAACTGATTGGCTTCAAAATGCTCAGAACAAAAAGAACAGTTTGCATGAAGGTACGCAGCTGATCTTCACGCCTATGGTTCTGAACCCATTTCTTGCTTCTGTAAAACACACAAAAAGAAGAATGAAATTCGGCCAGTGTCCCTTCGCCCACGTGTACTGAATTTGGCACGCAGACAGCTATGATTTCTTTTAACTCTGCTTTGAGCATCTTCTTGTAATTCTTTGAGAAGAGAATGGTATGCACCAAATGTGTTCCCACCTTGCGATTATGCATGGTCTCACCTACCATCTTCGACTTTTTTAATTCTTCAATTTACGCAAGCGAGCGATCAAAATGATCAAAATAGCGCAAACTAAAAATTTCTTATCCAGAGCACATGTTCAGAGAGTACTGAGCGCCGCGGCCTGTCCAGCAGCTGTGCAGACGCTTGCCGGCTGGACTGGAGGAAGCCAGCGGGGGATGTTGTTTAGATCTCCGTCAACAAACCGTCACAGCCGTGTCAAACAACCGCATTCCACTCGCTGGAGAGGGTTTTCTAGCGTATACGTAGTGTGTCGCCAGCGGTCTGTTGTTTACCACCAAAGCGCACGTGCGCCACGCGCTCTCCTCCGGCGGCACGCGATCCTGCTTTAATGCTTGTTGTAAGGCAAACTAACCGTAGATGGTTGTTGTATTTGATTGTTTCCGATTTATTACATGTTACTTGTATCAGTAATGTACAAAGGTAATTGATAATGAACAAATAAAGGGTACGGCTGGTGACATTTTCTGAACAGTACTTCCTACTGTTTCTGTTATGCACTGCACATCTACAAAAACTACTGTTATCATCATAAAGAAGTTGATTGATGATTAAAAAAGAGAAAAAAAAAACTAAAAAAAAAAAAAAAACCGGAAAAAATGGTTTAGTCTGCATTACAACTGTTTACACCATCAATAATCTCTAGTAGTAACCTACTACTACTACCATTACAACTGCAACATATTTTTTTTCGTGCTTTTAATTGTTTTCGATTTGTTACATGCTGCTCTACCATTCTTGTACAAAAGAAAGGGATAATGAATTGAAAAAAGGTATTTTTTGGTGACATTTATTTATGTACTTATGTGTGTGAAACTACATTTTACCACCACGAAGAAACCAACGTACAATCAACACAATTAAATGAAACACACACACACACACACACACACACACACACACACACACACACACATACACACACACACACACACACACACACACACACACACACACACACACACACGTTTACTAAGTATTAGAACTGGTTGAAACAACAGCAATAATTTCTCTTTTAATACTACTAACCAACTACAAGTGCTGCTATTACGTTTTCCTTCAACTTGGTCTCCTTCTGCTACTACTACTTCTACTACTTCGTTCTCAGCTTTCAGACCATTCCGTTGTTTTGACCTTCACTGTTTATCAGTCGATGATGATCCTAAGACATACCTGTGGGAACAACGCAAAGTGTACGACCCTCTGGCCGAAATGTTCGAACTCAGCCAGTGTGTGGGTCGTGCACATTATGTCCCTAGCACAATAAGGGGATGTCCCTGCACAAACTGTTGCATGTTCCAAAGTGCGACACTTTGTGCAAATCTTCTCAGCACAAAGTATCGCACTGTTTGCAACACTTTGTGCCGCAACACATGACCCTTTCTGTACAGTGATTCTTTTGGATTTTAGCCAGAGCAAGATGGACGACGAAAGAACGCGATTTGTGCCCTGTCTTCATGAAACGAGTGATGAAAAGGCTGCTGTTCTCAAACAGCTTGCTGAACGTCATTTCTTGCACTAATAAGTCATAACAATTCATAACAATCTTGTTATTGGCGACTTTATGGGCAGGGGGACGACTTTAGGGCATCAAAGTCTTTCTCGTATGGTCGCCGGCGACTTTATGGGCCAGCGACCGTACGGGCACCGAAGTCCCTGCCCATATGGTCGTCAGCGACTTTATGGGCCAGCGACCATATGGGCACCAATATCCCTGCCCATATGGTAGCCGGCCAAAAACTGCCACTGACTTGACACAGCTGCACTAGTCTCTTGGCTGATTCTCCAGACTACCTGCGCCACAAAAGGCACAGAAGGTCCGTCCCACACAGCGCTGCCAGGTTGGTGTGGAAGCCTGCAGGACAAGAACAGGTCACAACCTCTCTTGCAGTCAGAGTATCCACCAGCTTTCTATTCAGTGCAGAATCAGTTACGAGCTGGCATTCAGTGTGTTTTTTCCTTTATGACTGGCATTGGTCCAAAACATTTTTTTCAGATATCCTTCACTCTACATCTATCCCGCTAGCTCCTCTCTCTTTGTTCCTATACTCGTCTGTTTCGCATCCCTAAGATCAGAATTAAATTGTCAGGAATCAACCGTTTTGAAACAAAACTATCAATATTAGGCATTCTACTACCTCAGCCTCATTTCAAATCGGCCACAAAGAAGGAACCTCTTAAGCTTATGTAATCCATCCTGATTACTGTCTTTCCTAAAAGAAAATTCAGTTATGTGTGTGTGCGTGTGTGTGTGTGTGTGTGTGTGTGTGTGTGTGTGTGTGTGTGTGTGTGTGTGTGTGTGTGTGAGCGTGCGCGTGTGTGTGTGTGTGTGCGTGCGTGTGTGTGTGTATGTGTGCGTGTATACATGCGTGGATATGTACATGGGTGCTTGCGTGCGTGTGTATATGTGTGCATGTGTACGTGCGTGGATACGTGCGTGTATGTGTGTGTGTGTGTGTGCGTGCGTGCGTGCGTGCGTGCGTGCGTGCGTGCGTGCGTGCGTGCATGTGTGTGTGTGTGTGTGTGTGTGTGTTCGCTTCAACTTACTTTTGTCGCAGTGTATGAATGTATGTAACCTACGTCTAGTTATGTTTTTTTCTTGGTTTGTGTTTGTTAGCAAAGCGCCTAGAGCATCTTTTGGCCTCTGTTATTCTCCTTATCATCATTATTCTATATACCAACCATTGTGCAGAAACTTCAAACACAGATGACACATTTCAGCATCAACTGAAAAAGATCTTAATAAGCAATAGGTATAACTTGAGTCTTACAGCCGGCCACCTAGCCCAGTGCACACGGGAGAACAGAACGGTGGAAATCAACGCCAGAGAGGTGGTCATTGCGTATTCTCAGCATCAAACAGGCCTCAGAGAACCAGCACTGTCTAATGGTTCCATGTCAAGGCTCATCTGCTGGTTCCACATGTCCACCAATGCCAGATACAGGTTCAGGGTTCAGTTCCTGGAGCAGACGTGTTCCCAAGACAATTTCCTCTATCTTTGCGTTCATGAGAGTGCCACGTCATATTTCCAGGACAAACGGACCGGCTGTGAAGAAGATTTCAGATCCCCAGATTTCAGATCCCCTCTGCTGCTGGACTGGGTCAGTGGGGTACATTTTGTCCTCTTCGCCATTGTGGTCAATGACCCAAACCTTCCCTTCACCATCAAAATCAAGATCGAGGCAGTGGGCTGGAATTCCATGACACAAATGCAGCTACGCTATTTGTCACCGACAATGGGTAATAATGAGTATTTTTCAACATGTAAGAACGCATAAAAACATTACTAGATTGTTATACCGTACTTAAAAGGTTCCTTTCTAGCAATGTCACATTAATTTTTAAAAACGTCGTATAGACAGGGATGACTGAAGGCGGGGATAACAGAGGGAACTGAAGGAGAGTGAGGGGACAGGCTGATCATGTGAAAGAAAGCCGTCTTCATTCTACTGTGATGGCCAAAGATAGAGCACGTACCAATCAATACAAACAATAATCTCTGTGTTACAATTTAAAAGGGAACAAGAGAGGGGGAAGTTTTGTGAAAGATGTCATAGCATAAACGATGCGTTGCAAGCTCCTTTTATTTGTCGCTTTTAGATCTTTGTATTTTCAGTCAGTGTAGTATATTGTTGATTTGTTTAAAAACGTTTGGAAAGTGAATGTATGCCTAGTTGTTCAGTGTTGTTTTTGGATCGATTGATAATGCGATTTGAATATTCAAGATTATGTTAGAATATGCACCAGGTTTCGTAAGTTGCTAGTGCACTGCCGAAGGTTTGAGAATGTTGTAGAAGCCGACCGAATTACATTCGCATACGCTCGTCACAACTTGATTGGTTTAAGTTTACTGACATGCAGAATATTCTAGAAAGGAATAATCGAGTAGGTTGGAGAATACTTTTTCGATATCATACAAAAAAGAATGAGAGCTGTGCGACTGAGGGAGAGACACACACACACAGGTGAGAGAGAGTGCTAGTCTAGAAGTGTGTTCGAGTCTTCATTGAGTTTGAGTCTAGTCGACGAGAAACTGCCACTAGTTGAATATTCGCTGCTGCATGTTCGATTGAGTTCCTGTACGGTTTATTGAACCTGAAAGTCAGTGGTTTGTTTTGTTCCTATGTTCTTCAACGCGTGTAAATTAACGGATCCTCTTCATTTCAATACCGTCTGATGTATTTTGTCGTCTGCGAACCTAACACCTACCACAGGATCTACAACGAACTCTTACAGGCCATAGTACTGCACTTACCTTGTACTGAGGAAGTCAGCGCATTTAGCAGTGTAACACTCTGCTGCACAAAAGAAGACAGTCTCTGTTGACTTTTTCTTCTATAACCTCCCAGTTGCACTACTTCTGTGCTGCTCACACCGACATCCCTAACACAGCTGCACCCATCGTTATGATGCTGTGCTTTGAGACAATACCCGCCATGGCTTAAGGCTGTGTCAGACCAACTGACTAGGCTAGAACACCCAAGTTTATATCAAGATGTTCTGTTCAGCATAGTTATGCGTGGGAATGTCTTCAGTCGTGACAAGCTCCTAGCATAGCATTATCAATCCCTAGAATCCCTCGAAATCGGAGTGTGGCTGCCCACGTTGCAGTGAATAAAAAACGGTCACACACGTAATGTTCTCATCCAAAGCCGGTGCATTGTACCATAGTGTTCAAATACTTTGGCTGTTCGGATGATCCCTGGAGTCTTTTAGTCAAGATACGACGACAACAACAAAAACAGACAACACCACTTGGCTGCATTTAAATCTGCCACTCTGCTTCTTGTCAAACTAATGACGGCATTTGATGTGACTCATCTTGTAGCTCTGCGTGTGACTGGTGCAGTACTTGTGGGCTGTTAACTCTAGTAAAGACCCTAGATGTGTGACTGTTGCAGTACTGGTGGGTTGCTAGCTCTAGTAAAGACCCTAGAGATGTGACTGGTGCAGTACTTGTGGGCTGTTAACTCTAGTAAAGACCCTAGAGATGTGACTGTTGCAGTACTGGTGGGTTGCTAGCTCTAGTAAAGACCCTAGAGATGTGACTGGGCGCAGTACTTGTGGTTTGAGAACTCTTGTAAAGACCCCAGAGATGTGATGCTCAGTTCGTGTTTTTTTCTTACACAGGTTGTCCCCTCAGTGTCCGAGTTGGCAGTGTCTGGTTTTTTCTTTGAATTTTTCAAACTGCTTTTGTCAAGTTGTATATATTTCTCGCAAAAGTTGTCGGATGACGTCTACCCCCGGCCCCATTTTGTTCAGTCTAGTATCCTGAGCTGAATCAGACTCAACCCCTAGCTCTCTTTTCGACGTGATAGACCTATTCTGGCACATGAAGACTACACAGGGCAACTAAATTTGTTACATCGAACACAACGACTGTGCAGGGACACGATATTGAGCTGTAGCAAGCCAAACCATACAGCAATGAGTATTTAAGGCGGTCGAACAGTAGTGACAATCACTGAACGTAGAAAGATTGTTCAGTGCAGGAGCTCCAAAGTTGAATTCAGTAAGAATGTATGTGTGAGTCCAATCTGTGCTTCAATATTCTAACACAAAACAGAAAACAAGTTCTGTCTCCTTTGTCAGTTTCTGCCATGGCCTGCAGGCAACTGAAGAAACACTGAGCAGCTTCTCACAGAAAGGTTCGGCACCACCAATCAGTCTTCTGAGCTCTGTATCTTTTAAATATCGTTTGGCCACCAGCTAACAAGGGATTAATTTTGACATGGAATGTATTCCGGGAATTCTCGCTGTTTTACAGATGTTTCCATGGCAGCACTCGAATGAAAAATGCGAACAGACAAATTTCTTGAAAATAAATATCATTAGTCTTGTAAATGATGTAAGAGAACTCTTGGGAAGGTCTTGTCCTAACTACCCTTAAATATGTACAGGTGGTCCAGGTATGCGGATATTGGAGGTGGTTCAGGATACGTTACTCACGCTTAAGTGTATGAATTGTTTTCATCTCGAAAAAGTTTTTTTTTTCAATAAATGCACCAGAATTACATGCAATTCGCATTGCCTTTTCTTGAATATATGACATATTCAACCTTTCGTTTATTCAGTATACTTCGCAGTCACTGTAAAACTGGGACTGTAGTACCAGAATTGATAAAACTCTAAGAAACATAGTATTGAATCCATTGTGTAATGTCTCAAGGTTTTATCATAGACTTTTGTTGGGCACATTTACATTGTGGTTTAAAGTGAAACGGAAATGTCTGATAGTCTTGCAAATTTGGAGCACAGGAATGTAAAGCAAATGATTCAGTGCTGTCATTGCAATTTTCTGTGTGTGTGAAATCCATCAAGTGTTAGGAAAAACTACGTTTATAAAAGAAAGTTTTGTTACAAGTCGTACACATACTCACCTGCCCAGTCCCACATTGCAGCAACATAAAGGTTGAAACATATCAATCACTGAGGTTTCCCTTCATTTTGTGTTTCTCTGTAACTTACTTATTTTGGTGCATGATTTTCATAGGTACTAACAAAGCTTTATAAGGAGTGAGGTATTAGCCTTGGAAGAAACATGAAAGGGAGAGTTATGTTCTGTACGACCCCTGCGATATTGATATAGCAGTTGTTGTTGCTCGATCTACAGTATGCAGATGGGTCATGAGGAGGTAATATTTGAATGTCAGGGTCTGTATAAGTTACGCGAATGTATCTTAGAAGCATTGAATGGACATAAATATAGTTTTTATTCGTTTATCATACAATGTTATCCCTGATATTGAGGTGTTACATAAATCCACTGAACTGTTGCTGGACATGGCTGTTGTGGTGGTGGTGGCAGTGCCATGGTGGGGGTTGCCATCTTGCTAACTGGTCGTACTGATCTTGTGATTTTCCAGGGTTTACGTTCCCAGACCCTTTGGCCACCCTTAAGAATGTGCTCAGGGCTCAAATCACACATCACTTTAGCGAATACCACTATCACCTGGTCCATGTCAGTGCCACTCTAGACTGTATTCAGGCCCACAGAGATAACAACAGAATATAAAAAGAGAAAGTATGTTGAGATCTTGTTCACTTTTAAATGAATGCGTTTGGCGATGACCATTTCTGACTCTGGAATGTAACCCATTGGGCATTAAACTGTTAAAAAGTGAAATTCATACAGCACGTAATTTCCTTACATATAAGCCTACATGCCTGATAAAACAAAAATTTGAAAATGAAATTGCAAAAACCTGTTATTCGTGCCCCATTACAAGAAGGACTGCTGGAATCTCCCATGTCTTTCTGGGTACTTACTTATACTAATTTGGTATTCTGGTCACTCTGAACGATGAGGGTGTCTTTCTTGTCAGTTTTATTCACAGACAATGGAATTTGAGTGTAGAATTATTGAATTTGATCATCTCCATATCTATCATTTTGATTGTGATACGAATGCGCGCGCGCGCATGTGTGTGTGTGTGTGTGTGTGTGTGTGTGTGTGTGTGTGTGTGTGTGTGTGTGCATGCATGAGCATACATGTGCGTGTGTGTGTCGTTAAGCCAACAAATGATGACTGAATTGCAACGCATATTCTAATGAACACACATCTGCTCCCATCTGCTCTTTTGTTGACAGTTTTGACTGAAAAACTTTTATGCGTTTACAGTGCTCTCTTTTCTTTATCAATTTTCTTACGAGTCACATTTTTCCTTTCTTTCTGTTTGTTTTCCCTTTTTCTTCTCCCCCCCCCCCCCCCCTTTTTTTTCGCTTTTTTCTTTGCTGTTTTGCACAGATGGTCAACTGATTAAATTCTGAACGAATGTTGAATATACTGTAGTTATGCATTAAAAGCTTGCTGATTTTTTTTTCTTTTTTTGCAGGTCTGTACAATCACCATTATTTCACCCAAAGGCGCACATGGATTACCCAATTAGGAATGGTCACATTAAGAGTAGAGCATCCATCAACATCCCTCCAAACCACATCATGATGATGAACAGCTTTCTGTTCTTTAATTCATATCGTTGGGTAGACATATATCGTTCAAACAACATTCCAAGAGGTAGTTACAATGTGCATGCAATGTCTGCAGATTCAGTGAAGACAGAGTTTCGCTATAAAAAAGGTGGACAAAATCCTCTTGATCCTTTCTTCTTTCCCTACCACCCCGAGCCAGTGAGAATTGAGTATCGGTACCATAAGTTCCACAGCGATAAAGGATTTCGTCTCCTGTTCACCTTTCATCAGGTAAAGTGTACGCAAGTTGTTTTTGTGTTGTGTAAGTATAAGAACTTGGGTATTTTGGTAGGTGGACTTGCATTTACACTGAAATTTACAAATCTGGAAACAGCGCTGGGGAACAATGCCCACCATCATTAAAAAAAATGCAGACATCAGTTTTGTGGACATAGCAGACAATAATCACCCATCAGTTATCATCCTGTCAGCTCTGACAGTTATCATTCCATCAGACATTAAGTTTTGCCACCAATCAATCAGTCATTTGATTAACAAGTCAATCAACTGGCATTTGATGAGCAGATACAAATCACAATTATGATTTTCCACCAACATGCTAATGCTTCTATTATGCTAATGTCGTATTCTGAAATATTATTTGGAAAGTTCTCTGATACCTTCAAACATGTTTTGAAATGAACCCCTTGAAGAGAGATCCATCAAGGCAAGATTCTCTCAGGTATGGGCTGCTATAAAGAATAACGTTTATCACATTAAAATGGGCGTGTCTAAGAAACAAATCATAGAATGTGGAATGGAATGATTAATCCTTCTGTGTTTGCCGATTTGTGTTTTTAAACCAAAGGTTTTTTTTGCTCATTGCCAGTGCCAAGACATTATTTACAGCCGTTATCTTTGTTGCATATACATTGAACAAATATGGAAATAATCATAAAATGTACTGTGGTGAGGACAAACCAGAGCAAAGTGGGTGAATCAGCCCTGAGGGGGTAACAACAAAGCTGAAGAAAACGATTAATGAAACTGCTGCGAAAGCGGCAGCTGAAATGCATTTACACCATTTACCGTTTGTCACAGACCAAATCCACCCGTGACGTTGTGTGTGTGTGTGTGTGTGTGTGTGTGTGATGGGTGGAGGGGGGTATGCGAGTCTTTCTTTGCATGGTTGGAAGAGAGGGTGCAATTTTCGTACAACCAGACTGTTTTGTGCAAGGTAATTGGGGGGGAGAAGAGAAGAAGGAGGTGATGGGGGGAGGGGAGGGTTGGGGGCTGTGTGTGTGTGTGTGTGTGTGTGTGTTTGAGAATTTATTATCCAAAGGGTCCACACTCAACATGAAGCATGTGCCTTGCGATCTTCTTCAACACCAGCCCACGTGAGTTCCTTTCATTGGCCAATCACAGCCCTTCTACCTGACTTCACCAGCTGCTCCCCCCTCCCTCTGTGGAATGAACCCGACCTCTGTTCAGGCCATGTCCATTTCAAGGAGGATGGAAGCATGGGGCTGTCGAACAAAAAGGAATGAAATTTTAGTGTACCCAGCAGCTCGTCCAGGGAGTTGAGCACTCCCATGTGGCCACACCGTATGTGATCACAGCATAGGCTTCCAAGGGTGGTGCAGAATTCCTCCCAGATGCTTGCTTCAGCAGTTGAGGACTGTCCTTCTCTGAGTCTCATCCGCACCTCTGGGTGCATTATTTCTCTTTCAGCAGTTTGTCCGACACCGCCATGAAGAGCTTCCATTGTTGTTTGAGGCATTAGTTGGCTGAGCTACACCCAGGCCACTTCACTGCAGTGGTGGAAAGGCCAGGGAAGGTCACCCATTTACTGCATGGTTCTCATTCAGTGAGGGCAGAAAGCTATTAATTAGCTTCAGGACCCGGTGCTCCACCTTCGTCTGAATGTTCTATGGGGCTTGTGGACAGGAACTGCTGGCCATCAAAGGTCTCTGACGACCACCGTTCTTGTCCACCACTTAATGCCATAAGTTCAACTCCTACAACTCTGTTAGCTTTTTTTGTGTGCCTCAATTCTACTATTTCGCTACATCGTTTTTGTGGCAATTTTTTTTTTTTTTTGGGTCCATTTTAAGTGGGGCCTCCATCTACCTATTTTTTTCCAAACCTCTTCTTTTCCCCCACTTCAACTCCATCCATACTTGCCCGCCATGCCAATCCTTGCGTTCTGTTTACTAATGGACATGTGAATGCAAAGTTTAATGTTTTAGAGTATGATACATAGCGTCTGGGTTTATTTCTGTTCATGTGTTTGGTGTGCTGACACTTCATCCCGTTTGTATGTGACAAAAGCAATATTTATATACTTACGTAAATACATACAAACGCATGAAAAACAAAATAGAAAAAAAAGGAGCAATGGCTTAAAGAAGTTGCAGAAATACAAATCAAATGTACAGAGGTGTGGTGAATGAAGTTATGACCATAACAAATGAATGTAAGTTTCCACACCTGTCGCTATCGTTCCTGTAGTTGTAAACATTCCCGGTAATCAGTCTTGAAGAAAAAGGGGGAAAATAATGCAAGGATGACCCTAGGAAAGATCATACAACACGTATACAGATGGAGACGTGGGTCACCTTTAATCTTGGAAATTGGGCTCTTCCTCTGTTAGTTTTAGTAACTCAGACATCGTAGAGACGACACATTTTTTTTTTCATTTTTCTTCAACAGCCCTGCGAAAGTTAACTTTAGTATGTTTTTGGAAGTCTGTAATAAAACGCGTGAAAAGTGGAAGGCAGGGAGTGTAAAGGTCCAGAGTATGCCTTTGTCAGAAAATCTTAAGTACGTCTGTGTTATACGTACGTTTTATGCGTACAGTAGTGGGAGCGTTGTGTTTGCTTTTAATATTGGTATTGAAAACAAGGGAGGGGAAGGGTGGTGGAGGGAGGGAAGTGGGGTCGAGTGGAGATATTTGGGCGGATGACAACCCTTCTGGGTACTCTGTATATAGGCATATGTGTCATTTGTTGGCTATCTTTTATTTCCCTTTTCTTTGTTCTTCTGCACCTCCCTTACAAGTTGAAATTTTGATTTCACAGCCATGCTGGAAAGTCTTTTTTAACTGATGGACCGCGGAAAGAAGGGCTGGAGGAGAGGATATTCTGTCTGTCTTCTTCTAGTGCGATTCTACAGGCACAATGAGTGAGAGTTTGTTAATGTGACAGACCTCTCCACTTCCCTACTCTTTACCCCAGTCCCCTGTCAGAATTATAGGGGTGTGCTAACCATCTGTCTTGTGTAGTGCCTCCAACCTGGTCCCATGGTGTGGCTGAGGTGTGTGACGACAGCCCTGGGGGCCTCCTCAGTGGAAGTCAGGCACTGACAGCAATGGACATTGTGAACCTGAACATCATCTTCCTATCCAGAGGACTGTGATCAAACCTGAGTGCTGTCATTGAATTGTGTGCGCTTCAAGCGTGTACTCCTCCTCCGTTTCTTCCTCAACACATGGATTTTAACCAGTCGCCGTGGCAAAGTAGTTAGCGTCGCGGACTCCTGCTGGGAGGTCGTGGGTTCGAATCCCATCAGAGTCGTGTGGGTTTTTTTCTGCCCCAACTGGCTCCTACCCAGAGTTGAGTTTGCTGTGGACTCAGTTGGGAAGACTGGGACCACACAGTCGAGTTTCATCCACTTAATGGGTGCGTTTCTGAGAGTGTTGCTCAATTTCCTGACCAACACTGCAGGTGTCTGTATCTCTTGGGCCTGGTTAATGCCAGGATATATTATGAAAGGAAGCATAGAGTACAGCCCTGTCATGTAGTCTCAGACCGAAATGGAAATCCGTAGCATCATCTTAATCATCCTCATCCTCATTCTCATCGATCAGCATAAAAAAAAAAGTCTCAAATTCTGTGGCCCTTCATGCCCTCCTCTCATGGTGACCTCAGTTCCGATGTCTTCTCCACGTGTGTCGCCTTGGTTTGGTTCCGTCGGGGTCATCGGTATCGGCGAGTCCATGGGGGCTGTCGTTGGACGGATATGGTGGCGCGCCTCCAGAGGGAGAGCTCACTCACGCCGGCTCCGCGACTAAGCAATTATTGTCGTCAGTATGAGGCTTAGTAGGTGGTGTCCTGCAGATGGTAACTGAGAGATCTCCCCTCGCTTCATGTCATCCAGTCTCGTGAAAACAGAAACCTTATCCCCTGCCCTTACCTGCCTCCCCTTTGGTTCCTGTACTTTCTTTACCCATAATTCCCATTCAACCATCAGCTCTGGTCACATGATTCTCTGTCCTCCATATTCCAGAATCCTAGACTAGCACCGCTTCTTTCCTGCAAATCCCTATATAAGTGAATTTCTCCCAAGACCAATCCAGTGGTCAGCAGCACGTAATGTTCAGTCCAACATACAGAGGTTGACGTGCCACGCTCACAGCTGTCCACGATCTACGTATTGTTGAGACAGACAGACAGACAGACAGACAGACAGACAGACATAGAGAGAGAGAGATAGAGAGAGAGAGAGAGAGAGAGAGAGAGAGAGAGAGAGAGAGAGAGAGAGAGAGAGAGAGAGAGATACATATGACAATAACAATGATAATTGTTTATTCATAGAAAGGCAGGCCCCTTAATGAAGGGTGTGTACATTGTAGACAACTAATCCATACTACAACAAATATAACCAGACAAGCAAATCAGTACCATGATGTTGTGTACTCTCTCATCTGAAAGGCCTAGTATGAATATATTGAAGATTGATGACATTATTACAATGCCAGACATCAAAGGTTTTCATTTGAAACCAAAAGGGCTTCTGTGAAGTGTTGTTGCTATTACTACTTCTGAGATTAGACAAAACAAGACAACATGAAACAAAGAGCATTTCGTCTTTTTCGTTTTTTTTAACAAAGTGGACTTAGCAGCTGGGAGTCTGTATGATTAGCTCTCAGAGAGAGAGAGAGAGAGAGAGAGAGAGAGAGAGAGAGAGAGAGTGATCCATACAAGCGTACTCAAATTTATTTGTCCTAAGGATACGTAATCAATGTGGTGTGTTCAGTGTAAATCTGTACCTAGCTAGACCTGATGGTCTGCTCCATGTAATCTGAATTTCAGCCAGGATCTCACTCCCCCCCCCCCCCCCCTCTCTCTCTCTCTCTCTCCGAGAGCTTGGGTCACGTGGTCACGTGGTTTGACACGAAGCGACAGGGCGCCATTTATTTCAGCTGTGGCAATTGTTTTCAATTTTTCCTATGACATTGCCAGTTACTGGACTTGCAGCGACTGCGGCGACAGCCCTGAACGCCCTGCTGACTGAAAACTCTGTGTCAAGTTGGAACATTACAGGAGAAGGCAACAACACAGTGGTCGTTCTACGACTGAAGCCAGTCAGCCCAGTGTCAACAACAATGACACATCCTGTCTGAACCGGACAACGTAAGTTTAGTTTCATAGGAAGAAGCCCCACGGACAGGTGCGACGGGATCAAGAAGAGTGAAGCAGCAGAACAGACGACGACCTGAACAGGTTGGTGTGCTGGTCTCGGTACCACTAGTGATGCCAATGAAATGGCCGTGCCTAACGCCGAATCGGACAAACACAGCACACAGCAGTGTGCAGAAGAACACATCAAGCCGATTCGCGATGATGGTGGCATGTCGCATACCCAGGATGCGTTTCTGTTTTTGCATTCTGATCTGTCGGAGTGTAAAATCAGTGATCCAGAATCCACCCGTCAGACATCGATGTAAGTCCAGAACAAGCGATCGACAAAATAGTCGCTGGTTTTGACACGGGAGTGGTTAAGAATTATGTCGCTACTCTGACAGATCAACAGGTGCAGAGACGATTGCAAGATTCTCACAGAAACAAAGCATTTAGGAAGGTCCGTGTTTCATCAAACGAATGATGTGGGTGTGCTGCTGTGTGGATCATATGATGTCATCATGGAGTATTCCTGCGATCCGTGCTCGGAGGACGATTGTTCATTTCGATACGTTAATCAAGAAGAAAGACACATTTCATCGAAGGGATGTGTGTTAAACTGGCCAGCCTTCAGAATGGAAGATGCTTAGGCAACACGAAGCATGCAGAGACGTAAGCACGTGCTCTACGGTGGCTGCACGCTCTCCACGGATTTATCCAGTTTTACCTGGGGTGACCATCATCTACAGAACTGACAGTTAATGCATACCAGTGACATTTTCACGTTCGCGCTTTCATCATGCAAAGTGAAAGAAAGAAAAGACATTGCTGTGGTTTCCATGACAATGAAAAAATCGAAATCGAGTCGCGTTTTTGTTTTTGTATATCGCGCCGATTTGCTAAATGGGCTTTACATTTTAATAGCATTAAACTTCATTTATTCATTCATTCTCTCTCTGAGAAGTGTGTGTCAATTCGATAAGCTGAAACGTAATTGTAGTAGGCCTAACACACACGTGTTTTTCATCCCTCTGAAATATCCACAAGCAAACAACTAAACGTGTTTAAATCTCGGTAAATGTTCTGCCAAATTCCAACAGAACAACGGTGCATACGTCGTGTTGTTTCGATCGACTTTACGTTTGCTTTCTGGCGAACGTTGTGAACTCCAAAAGCAGCTTGACTGCAGCGTAAGCCCATAGTGTGCGGTGTCCATTAGGAACAGACACAGGTAATGCTCCTCAGGCAAAAGTTAGATTCATTGATGTCTGTATACGTTCTTCGTTCACAATGCATTTTCTTCTGAACCAGATCTCCAAGAAACCAGCTGAAAACCGTGAGGGTCGATGGAACTGCTCAGTGGACTACTGGAGAAGCTTCAGGCCTCACCTGGCTTGTAATACGGTCACACCCAGTGTTTAGACGGAAGAGATGAAGAAAACTGCAGCTACCCAGATGCCAGGATGTGGGGTTCGAAGTTAAAGGTCGGTGCTACAGTCTATGGTTTGCCAAAAATATGGACAGACGCTCCAGCTGGAGACAGGAATGTCTGCGAAAAGGGGCGCAGATCACCGTTTTCAAAACGACACAGGAATACAAAGATGTGACCCGGATCTTGTGGAGACATCAACAATTCCCTATAGTCATCGGCTTGTTTTCCATTGTGGGTGGATATCCCAACATGTAAGGAACGTGCATCTGCCTGTTGTTTGGTGAGGTACAAAATTTCGTTAAAACATTTACACTATCTGACGTTTACGGAATCTTACAGAGAGAGAGAGAGAGAGAGAGAGAGAGAGAGAGAGAGAGAGAGAGAGAGAGAGTTTTCAAGAAACCGACATGAAATATAAAAAATCGTTCGAGATCGTGCTTTCGTTTCAATCTTTCTCTGGCCTGGGATTTATACTTTAATAATTTTTAAAAAATTGAAAAAAGAAATCTTCGACTTAAAGGCAAAGTGATCATTATTTTTTTTTTTTTATTAGTGAATTTTGTCATGTTAAACAATGTATTGGTCTGTTCAGTTACCGACCTGCATATAATAAATGTTGTTTATTTTCATGTAACAGGAAAACGTCTGAAAAGGTGAAAACAAACAGAAATTGAACTGAAATAAGCAGTTGAAGGTGATTGGAACATAACTGCATGATTCAGTTTTTGGAGTTTCTTAATGGGTTTTTTTTTTTTTTGCCTGTAGGGCAAAAGATATGAAGGCATTCATGTAATTGATACTGGGAGATGTATTTGACTATCATTTCGATCACAAAACTTCAACGTAAACAAAGTGGCGATTTTTAGTGACAACTTTTTTTAATATAGCGCCCTTACTATTTCCACCCATAGAGAGTGATTCAATGGATAGAGAGTGTGGAGTACCAGTATATAGGATTGTGATTAAAAAAAAAGTTTAATACAAAGCCTCAGAACATTAGAAAAAAAATGCTGTCAAAAAATGAAATGGAACAAAAACAAACGTACCAGCAGCTCACTATGTCTGTGAAAGAAAATGTAGTGACGTTTTAGATAAAGGTGAATGATCTAGGGCTAAAGACACTACCCAGAAAATAAGACACGCACTTTTTCATCGAAAGCTATTGCACAATACTTACCCTGCCAACATTACGTTGAACAAAATCAGACACAAATAAAAGAGATAGAAAACACAGGAGAAAGCGTGTAATCACAATTCCCCACATTCTAGCACCACAAGCACTGACAGCAACGCTGTGTTTGGCTAGGAGGGAAAAACAGGAGTACCAGTCTCATCCCCTAGACTAACCCACTGTTGGAGCAGTTCTGAAAGCGTCTTCACCACTGCATGATGCTACTGTTAAGCTAGGCATTCTCTGTGATCCTGTTTCACAGCTCTACCATGTAGAAAGCCTCGGTTCGCTGTCTCTGGTCTTCTCCTGTTTCTGTCCACCACTGTCAAAGCACGGCTTAATCCGTGGTGTTACTTGGCGAAGAACTACTGCCAGCACTTCTGCAAAAATAGTAATAGATAAAAACAAAGATAAAAAAAAAAAAAAAAAAAGCAGTGGTTTGATCTGGGAGATGAGGTATTTTTTCGTCTCCAGGCCAAGCACAATATGACATTCCAGGAACCGTTTATGATGCTGGAGTGAAAGGGGGAGTACGTGGAGGAAAGAGGAAGAGGGGAGTATGTGACGTGTGAGTGCATGGGGAAGGTGGCGGAGAGGGGGCAGGAGGAAGCAAGGTAATGGCGTACTGCTCGTCACAGGAGAGTAATTTACCAGTTGGTGTCAAGGTCAGAGCACTGTTTCTCTCTTCGTCAGGGGAAGCTGGAAAAAAAGGGACAGAAGGCATGGCCAAGACAGGGACAGCAGAGGAGGGAGGGAGATGGAGTAATAAATGGGGGGAGGTAGACATGAGAAATGCACTGTGTGAATTGACAGAATAGCAAAACAGATACAACCCATCAAAAGGAATCTGTTATTTGACTACTTTCCTGGCAACTGCACATTCTTTACAGATGGAACATCTTTATTGGCCAGCTGTACACTGCTGCTGCAGTTTGCCGGATTTGTCTAGCTTAATACACGAACATGGAGATATGCAGTTTGGGGAGGACAGGATCTCAGCAGAAACGGCTCACGCAGAAATTAGTTGTGCATTAAGAAAGCATGCTTTCTTGCATGAAAAACTCTCTGTTTTTGACATCTTTGTGCTAACAAGCCCTTACGTTTTTCGTTTGGGTTCTTTCTTCTTTTCGAAAATGAGCCTAACTGATATCGATTCCCAGTCGATAATTGCATCGTAAGCAAAGTACCGGATTTCTGTAGATAGATTTAGCTCTGTTTGTGTACAATGTGTAAGAAATCCTAATCTTTGAAGAGCGATGGAAATGTTGATGACATTAAATATATTCATGGTCTGAGGGGTGTGGGGTGTTCTGAAGAAAAAGAAAACCCGAAGGTGCTGGGGAGGACCCAGAGAAGCACTGTCTTCACCTGTCCTTTGAGCAGTCCTGTACCACCCTTGGAAGCCTGCGCTGTGTTGACGATGGGTACAGGCACGCACAGGACACTCCATTAAGATATCAAGGGACATACCTGCTCCTTAACAGAAGTAAATCAGACTACAGGATGCATTCATAACAGCCTTACAGTAGCATCCCCATGGATGTACCAGCCTATGTTTCATGATTGCAGAGCCCACCAGCGAAAAACACCACCCTCCAGCTGCCGACTACATGAATACAACCTTGGATTCTTTCTTGAGGGCACATAAGACCGTATGGCGAAAGCTTGGCTGTGTCTGGAGTGGCACTGTCTTCATCTGTCCTTGGGCAGGGGTGGTTGGGTCTGTGTGTGGTGCGCTCGGCAGCTGGAGGGTGGTGTTTTTCGCCGGTGGGCAGAGTGTGTGTGTGTGTGTGTGTGTGTGTGTGTGTGTGTGTGTGTGTGTGTGTGTACTTCCAGAATCCTTAAGGATTCTGAGAAGTACAGAAGAGTCTTCATAAATGATGATCTCACGCCTCTTCGAGCACGACTTCTTCACTTGGCCAAGAACCACGACAGCGTCCAGCGTGTGTCCACCTCTCACGACGGAAAGGTCATCTGTCACTTGAAGAAGAAGGCTGGCCAGACTGTGGGTGACGTAATCTACCTCGACAGCCCAGACGACCTCTTCCGGATTGGAATGGACCAGATTAACTACCGTCAGCTGGGGTTGTCGAACTACGTGTCCTCGGCATAGGATGAACCAGGAGGACCTCGGGCTCACCAACATTCCACTATTCATTGTTCATTACCTTATTCTGTTGAAAAAAAACAGCGTGTTCTATTTTTCATTCTGACAGTTCAGATGTTTCGTCCGCGCCAGTTCCTGATCGTTTACAGTCAGACGTGCACGTGATTTCTTCCGTATCTGCACCTTTTAATCTGTCTTTTTTATCATTGAATGTCTGTGGTTTAAGAAGTCGGATACAGGATCAAGACTTCGTTAGTTACATAACGCAATTTGATGTTGTGACGTTCACTGAAACCAAAACAGACGTTCAAGACACAGAGTTTATATCGGCTATATTTTCTGATTTGGGTTATTCCGTCGCTTTACTAAGTAGAAAATATCTTTCACATCAACGATCTGGTGGTATAGCAGTAGCTTATAGATCCAATTATTCAAAAGATATCCAGTTTTTTTAGAAACAAAATGTGAAAGAGACTGTGTCATGTGGGATTAAAATTAAGAAAAATCTTACAGGTTATGATAAAGATGTTCTGGTTGGAGCCGTATATATTCCTCCCGAAGGTAGTATATGGTGGTGTTGATTGCTTTGATGATCTCCAGACTAGTCTTATGCGGCATAACTCTGAAGATTATTATGTGCTATTGATGGGGGTGATTTCAATGCATATACAAAAACTTTACCTGATTTTCTTGATTTAGACCGACACGATGACGATGAAGATAATATGTTTTTTAATGAATTACCCTTCTGCATGGAACATCATGACATTCCTTATGAAAGACATTCCCAAGATTTTCGGAGACCAAACAACTATGGTTATAGATTACTGGATTTATGCAAATCTCATAAGCTGCTAATATTCAATGGCAGAGTTGGCAGAGATGCAGAATTAGGAAAATATACAAGTAGTGGATGCACTGTTATTGATTATATCATAGGTTCACCTCATTTGTATCCTCATGTCACAGATTTTGATGTTGATCCTTTTGATGCCATGTTATCAGATGTTCACTGTCCTCTAGTTATGTGTTTAAAAAGTATTCAAGTCAGCATGATGACTCACACTCACAGAAAACTGTAAGATGCAGTCTTCAACAATCAGTTGAATATTCAAATGTTAAGCCTGATGCTGGTCAAATCAAAATTAAAAGATGGGATGCTACTAAAGCAGAGTATTTCCGAGAAAGTTTGTGTGTAAAGATGTTGAAGATTTAAACAATTTACTCGACAATGATAATGAATCAGTAGCCAATATAAATGAGTTGTTAACACACATTCTTATGAAAGCCGCCAAGGATACCCTTGGTGAAGTTCAGAAAGGAAATAGAAGACAGTCGTCAGAACATAATCAAAATAAACCTTGGTTTTTAATATTGTGTGCAAGAATAGGAGGGCTGCTTATTTCAGAGCTAAAAATAAAATTAAACAGAATGACTCCATTGGTAATCGTGTAAATTTGTTGATTAAAAGTAAAGATTATAAGAAGGTATTAAGAAAATCAGAAAGAATTCACAACAAAGAATGGCACAAAGAGATTAGGTGTTTAAGGACAAAGCGACCAAAAGAGTACTGGGCAAAAATAAAAAGGAAACCAAATGTGTCGTGTCCTATTGGTTTGAATGAACTTTATAACCACTTTAAAAATATGAATCTTCACGTTGATGATGATGGGGTGGAAGATGATGTTGAATGTGATATAAATTTTGATCTCGAGTTTTTGAATAGACCAATCGAGGATGTAGATGTAGAATCAGCAGTGCAGAAATTGAAAAAAATGGGAAAGCTCCAGGTGATGACAGGATTATAAACGAATATATTAAGAACAGCGTGCCCTTAATGACAACAATTTATCGTAAACTTTCAATAAAGTTCTTAGCTCAGGTGTGATTCCTGAAGAATGGGTAGTGGGACTTGTTCTACCAATCTACAAAGGGAGAGGCAATAAAGACGACTGTGACAATTATCGTGGAATAACACTGCTTAGCTGCGTAGGTAAATTGTTTACAACGATTTTGAATAATCGATTAACTGATTTTCTTGAAAGTAATAAGCTGCTTTCTGAAAATCAGGCTGGTTTTCGTCGTGGTCATTCCACATTGGATCATTATTTGTTTTGAAAAGCCTTGTAGATATTTGCGCTGCTAAAAAAAAAGCAATTGTTTTGTGCTTTTTTGTTGACTTTAGGAAGGCTTTTGATTCTGTGTGGAGATTAGGACTATGGCAAAAACTTGTAAAGCAAGGAGTGAATGGTAAGATTCTCCAGGTGATTAGAAACATGTATCATCAAATCAAATCGTGTGTTTTTTCATAAGCGGTAACAAATCTGATTATTTTAGTAGTTATAGAGGTGTGCGGCAAAGGAGAAAATTTGTCTCCGGTTCTTTTTTCTTTGTTTTTGAATGACCTCGAACAATATTTTTCTGATCACAATTGTACTTCGTTAAATATTGATTTAGATCTTCCTGATGCAGACTTAAGCAGTTATCTTTGTTTATTTTTGCTTTTGTATGCTGATGACACTGTTTTGCTTGCTACCTCATGTAATGCTTGCAAAAAAAGCTCTTACTGCGTTTAAAGAGTATTGTACTGGATGGAAACTAACTGTTAATGTACAGAAAACTAAAGTTGTGATATTCAATAGACGTAAGAATAATAAAACGTGTGTTTAAATTTGATAACAAAGTCATTGAAATAGTAGATAGTTTCAAATATTTGGGAATCTGTTTTAGTAGATCTGGTAAATTTCATAAATGTAAAAAACATAGGCATGATCAAGCACAAAGTGTAATGTTTTCATTACTCCAAGTCGCTCGAAATAAAAAAAATTACCCGTGAATATTGTTTAAATCTATTTGAAAAGATGGTTGTACCTGTGCTATTATATGGCTGTGAAATATGGGGGTTATGAAGATATCAAAATCATAGAAAGCTTGCAGCTTAAGTTCTTAAAGCATTTGCTCCACCTTAATCGCAGTACCATGACAGAGTTATTATATGGGGAACTTGGGATTTATCCGTTGTCTGTGCAATTTAAAACCCGAATGATCCGATTCTGGATCTCACTAGCAACTCAAACGGATAAATATTCGAGTAAAATATATTGTGTTTTATATGACTTGTATAAAGCTCTCAGAGAGAGAGAGAGAGAGAGAGAGAGAGAGAGATCCATACAAGCGTACTCAAATTTATTTGTCCTAAGGATACGTAATGAATGTGGTGTGTTCAGTGTAAATCTGTACCTAGCTAGACCTGATGGTCTGCTCCATGTAATCTGAATTTCAGCCAGGATCTCGCTCCCCCCCCCCCCCTCTCTCTCTCTCTCTCTCTCTCTCTCCGAGAGAGCTTGGGTCACGTGGTTTGACACGAAGCGACAGGGCGCCATTTATTTCAGCTGTGGCAATTGTTTTCAATTTTCCTATGACATTGCCAGTTACTGGACTTGCAGCGACTGCGGCGACAGCCCTGAACGCCCTGCTGACTGAAAACTCTGTGTCAAGTTGGAACATTACAGGAGAAGGCAACAACACAGTGGTCGTTCTACGACTGAAGCCAGTCAGCCCAGTGTCAACAACAATGACACATCCCTGTCTGAACCGGACAACGTAAGTTTAGTTTCATAGGAAGAAGCCCCACGGACAGGTGCGACGGGATCAAGAAAGAGCGAAGCAGCAGAACAGACGACCTGAACAGGTTGGTGCTGGTCTCGGTACCACTAGTGATGCCAATGAAATGGCCGTGCCTAACGCCGAATCGGACAAACACAGCACACAGCAGTGTGCAGAAGAACACATCAAGCCGATTCGCGATGATGGTGGCATGTCGCATACCCAGGATGCGTTTCTGTTTTTGCATTCTGATCTGTCGGAGTGTAAAATCAGTGATCCAGAAATCCACCCGTCAGACATCGATGTAAGTCCAGAACAAGCGATCGACAAAATAGTCGCTGGTTTTGACACGGGAGTGGTTAAGAATTATGTCGCTACTCTGACAGATCAACAGGGTGCAGAGACGATTGCAAGATTCTCACAGAAACAAAGCATTTAGGAAGGTCCGTGTTTCATCAAAAACGAATGATGTGGGTGTGCTGCTGTGTGGATCATATGATGTCATCATGGAGTATTCCTGCGATCCGTGCTCGGAGGACGATTGTTCATTTCGATACGTAAATCAAGAAGAAAGACACATTTCATCGAAGGGATGTGTTAAACTGGCCAGCCTTTCAGAATGGAAGATGCTTAGGCAACACGAAGCATGCAGAGACGTAAGCACGTGCTCTACGGTGGCTGCACGCTCTCCACGGATTTATCCAGTTTACCTGGGGTGACCATCATCTACAGAACTGACAGTTAATGCATGCCAGTGACATTTTCACGTTCGCGCTTTCATCATGCAAAGTGAAAGAAAAAGACATTGCTGTGGTTCCATGACAATGAAAATCGAAATCGAGTCGCGTTTTGTTTTTTTGTATATCGCGCCGATTTGCTAAATGGGCTTTACATTTTAATAGCATTAAACTTCATTTATTCATTCATTCTCTCTCTGAGAAGTGTGTGTCAATTCGATAAGCTGAAACGTAATTGTAGTAGGCCTAAACGTGTTTTTCATCCCTCTGAAATATCCACAAAGCAAACAACTAAACGTGTTTAAATCTCGGTAAATGTTCTGCCAAATTCCAACAGAACAACG